>JAGPOY010005210.1:0-11198 GCA_018983105.1 Silene uniflora | reverse complement strand
AATGCTTCCTTCTTGGTCCATTTCTCATGCTCCACTTTAGCTTTGATCTTCTAGTGTGTCATTTTAGCTCATTTTGTAGCCATTTTAGCTCATTTTGCTAAATTCACCTACAAAGCATGTTAAAACACAAAACAAACTAGAAACACCAATATTAGCTCAAAACACTAAGATAAGTGCATAAATAACATGTAAATTAGAGCTAACATAGGGGTTAGAAATAGATAAAATATGCACTTATCAGGAAGCGTGAAGATAGCTCAAAAGGGTGAAAGAACGAGAATAATACTCTAAAGCCTTCGATCGAGTGATTCAAGACCTCGATCGAGTAGTGCTATCCTCGATCGAGCACTATCTTTATGGCGAACCTTTCGATCAAGCACTTTCCAAGAGAAGAATCTTCGATCGACCGATTTTTATAGGGAATTCTCCTCGATCGAGCAACTTATCTGCTCGATCGAAGGGTTATCACTGTTGGGTCGCGTGAATTACTATGCTGAGTATTGAGCGCAAGATATTTTTATTCTTATGCTTATATAGAACGAGATACTAGAGTTTTTTACTCACTTCTCTTTTACCTAGAAATACATCCACTGTTACTCTTGGCTTCGACTTTTTGGATCGACTTTTGCTCTATACTTCCTTTGTAATTAGGTATTATTATTTCTTCTTAATTTAATTTAATAATGTTGCAGTCTATTTCGTCCATTATTGGTATCGTTCCTCCCTCTATTATGCGTAGCTAATTTAATTTCTAGAATTTAGGGGAGCCATGGCAAAGCTAGGATGAATTATTAGTTTATTTTGATTAAGACCGTATGTTCTGTTGCAATTCAATTATCTTTTAATTGTTTGAGTCGACGCATCCAATTGATTGAATTGATACCCCCTTGACCTAGATCGAAAGATTGGAATAGGGCAGATCTGCGACGCACATTAGGTTTAGTGCTAATTAGGGTGAAAGCTAAGTTAGTACTATGTTAGGACGATTAGCGGACCGAAAGGACCTTATCACTACCCACAGACCTGATCAAGATATGCATGTTTTTAGTCCGACCTTTATGCCATGGTGAACCGACAATCCTAGTTCTCCTTCCCTATTAATTTCTCTACATTTATTTCTCCTTTATTTAACCTTCGTAGTTTAGAAACAAACAAATACAAACCCCCAATTTGGTTACCGAGGCAGGCTTGTTAGCTATAGGTTCCCATCTCCCTGTGGATTCGATAACCGACTGCCTTTACTGCATTTAGTTGAGACCAGTTGGTTTTACTTTTGATAGGGTTGCGACAGCCGTGTCAAATGCCGTCATCGGTTTCGCGATAGTTGAGAAATCCTTCACAAACCGTCTGTAGTAACCGGCCAACCCCAAGAAACTTCGAATCTCGGCTATATTCTTCGGTGTTGTCCACTTAGAAACTTCTTCAATCTTAGCCAGGTCGACTGAAACGCGTTCCTTTGAGATAATGTGTCCCAAAAAGGACACTTTCTCGAGCCAAAACTCACATTTTGATAACTTTGCAAACAAGTGATGGTCGCGGAATATTTGTAACACCACCCTTAGATGCTCTTCATGCTCCTCTTTAGTCTCCGAATAGACCAATATGTCGTCGATCAAAAAACAACCACAAACTGGTCCAAGTATTGACTAAATATGTGGTTCATCAAATCCATAAACACTGCTGGCGCGTTAGTCAGTCCAAACGGCATCACTACATACTCATAGTGACCATACCTCGACCTGAAAGCTGTCTTTGGTATGTCCTCCTCTCGAATCCTTAGTTAGTGATAGCCCGACCTCAAGTCACTTTCTCTCCCACATCTTGAAGAAGCCCACGAAGAAAGTCGATCTTGGAGAAAACTCCAACTCCACTTAATTGGTCGAATAGGTCGTCGATTCTAGGCAAAGGATACTTGTTCTTCACCGTCACATAATTCAGCTCTCTGTAGTCGATACACAACCCAATTGAGCTGTCTTTCTTCTTCACGAACAGAACTGGTGCACCCCAAGGCGATACACTAGGTCGAATGTACCCCTTCTCTAGCAAGTCATCCAACTGCTTCTTCAACTCGTCCAACTCCCTAGGTGTCATACGGTAAGGAGCCTTTGAAATAGGTCATGTTCCCGGTTTCAGCTCCACATTGAAGTCGATGTCTCTCCTGGGTGGCAATCCCGGAATCTCATATGAAAATACATCTTCAAACTCGGACACAACTGGTATCTTACTTGCTGATGGCAATGTTGCTTCGGTATCCAAGATGTGGCATAAAATCATGGGACACCCCTTCCTCAAATAAGACTTCAACGTAATCGTTGCAATACACTTGAATTTGGGCTTGACCACAAACCCCTTGTAAGACACTCTAGTTTTCTTAGGACCCCATAGAGTTACGTTCTTTTGATGGCAGTCGATACTAGCTTTGTACCTACTTAGCCAATCCATCCCTACAATCACCTCAAAGCCATCTAACGGAAACTCTAGCAAATTGACCGGAAGATCAACTTGCCCTATTACAAACGATACATCCTGATACAACTTCCCACAAGCTACTGACTCTCCCGACGGTATAAAGACATTATCTACAATAGATTCCTACTCCCTCAACCCCATAGTCATAGCATGAGTCTTAGAAACAAAAGAGTGTGAAGCTCCCGAATAAAAAAGCACAAAAGTGGGTACGGAGTTAACAAGAAAAGTACCCGTAACAACTTGAGCATCATCCTCAGCTGCCTGCTTCTCCATCATAAACAACTTGCCGCTGCTCTTCTGCCCATTGCCTTGAACCGTACTTGCCGATGCGGTAGTCTTTGCAGCCGAATTCTGATTATTAACACTTCCTTGCCGCTGAAAGATTCCACCATTGCCACGGTTGAAGTAGCTGTTGTGACTGTTGGCTTGTCCACCTTGGTTAAAACCCGAGCCAGTAGGCCGATTACTTGCCATGCTTTGGTTTGGTGTCGGTGTGAAGCGATACTGCTGCTGCTGTGGCCTCTAAGGAGTGAACGCATTAGGACTGGCACACTCATGTCTCCTGTGCCCGAAGCCTCCACAACCATAGTACTGTACCCCCAAATTATAGCTACCGGTGCGACCTCCTCGCCCACCGAACGAAGATGTACCACCGAATCCAGATCCTCCTGAGTAGTTCTTAGCCTGGTTGTAGTTACCACGCTTGAATCCAGACTGTCCACTACTCTTGTTGTCATTCTTCCTCTTCTCGTTCAGCTTCTCCTGAGTCTCCTTGGTCATCTCTACCATCCTCTCAGTATTCCCCGCTCGCTCATATGAATCAGCCAGGGTCGTGAGAGTCCTAGAGTGTATCTTCTCCATGATCTTCAGAGATAGTCCTTGCTCAAAGCGAAGAGCTTTAGCTGCTGGAGTAAGTTCCATATCATCAGCATACCTCGCCAGTTCATTGAACCGTTTGTAGTACTCAGCGATAGTCATAGTCTCCGTCATGCGAAAGTTAGAAAACTCCAGCCGCATTTTAGCCTTCAAGTGCTCAGGAACGAATTTCCTCCTCATAGCACTCTTGAACTCTTCCCAGGGAACTGCACCTCCGTCGTATTGACTACGAGCATCCTCCTTGACACTGTTCCACCAAGCTCCAGCTTCATCTCTAAGGTAGAACGCAGCTTGATCCGCCAGAAGTGCTTCCGGACGGTTAACCACTGCCAGAACATTCTCCATCTCCCGGTGCCAGTTATCAAGCACATGAGGTAGTTCGGTACCCTCATAGGTGGCTGGGTTGAAGCGAGAGATAGTGGTGCTCATCTTAGCAGCGTCCACTACCACTTCCTTATCCCTATTTCCATTCTTGAGAGCCTCTAGCATAGCATCATGTTGCTCGATGATCCAGGCTACCTGGTCAGTACTCATCTCTTGAGCTTTGAGATACGCGGCTGATCTTTTGGGCGGCATTTTGAGCTGATATAAGAAAGAAACGTAAGCATACAACCTACGGCTCAAAACAACAATTATGCCCAAGGAACTAGCTTTGTCGAGTCCAAGCTTGACTCGGTCGAGCTGACCTCGGCTCGGTCAAGCTACTACCTAGCTCGGTCGAGTCACTCGAGGTTAGAATATGGCAGAACTGAACACAGGACCCTGGCTCGGTCGAGCTATATACAGCTCGGTCGAGCCACTGCCCCCTCGGTCGAGCTACTCTTAGCTCCTCCGAGCAACTCTGAAACAGAAGCTACTGTATCACTCTGGAAACTACCCACTCGGTCGAGTCACTAGTGGCTTGGTCGAGCTACCCCTAGCTCGGTCGAGTCACCTCTTGCTCGAGCGAGTCAGGCCTGATACGATACAGTCTACCCGCATACCTTCCTTATGGTTACCATTACGTACTATAACTATACTAAACATGGTTTACTAACATGGTATACGTCCATAACGCATAAACATAGATCATGTGATGTAAAACAATAAAACACCTATCATGCCCAACATGTATATGTATAACGCATTCTATTGCTCATCATACAGTTCATCACGCTATCATGCTTTCACATCAAACAAACATGCATATCACAAGAACAACACATATCCCGACTCTCCCATAGTGGCCAATTAGGAGTTACAAAGGCAATCTTGCGGCTTTGCGACGTCTCCCAAGCCCTTGCGGTAGCTCCAAGCAACTCCCAAGCAACCAGGTTCATTTTATTTGACACACTAAATTCATTGGTTCATTGGTTTTAGGAGCCAAGATCATGCTCTGATACCAGGCCACTTTGTAACACCCCCATATACCAGAGTACCCTTACCAAGAGCTACCCTAGCATATAAAGGTGTTACCATCTCGACATAACCGAGGTAGTGAACATCAAAAGAATAATATGAGTACCTTTATTAATAAAATAGTTAAAGTCATACAACCGTCTCAAAACAAACAACTGAAAAGTCTAAAACTGTCTTAACATGATAAAGGCTATTGTCGGCTAACTAGCTCTAAACTTGTGGCGACTCTTCCCATCCCAGAAGCACATCATCATCAAGCTCATCACCTGCTAAACCAACTGCTCACCATCCCCGAATGGATCACAGTAGGTCAAAGACAAACAATCGGGGTCAGTCAACCGAATATAACAGTAAAGATAAAAAATCAACAGTGGAAGCAACAGTAATTCATAGCCAAGCATAACCGAAACAGTAACAAGTAACCGACTGTGTAGCCCTGCCAGATTACCGCCGCAACGATAATCCACGCCGCCAGTGGGGGGCCACAACCTTGCCCACCAAATCCCCGCTCAATGAGCGAACCCAAGCCATTAATGTGCACATCCCTCCCGGTTGAGAATCCCAGCGAGGCGACAATGGGGCGTGATCACCTCTCATAGTGACCACTTAGCCGGAACCATATCATAATCAGTAACTCCCCAAACTCCGCAGTCATACGATAACAATCAATCACAGTGCAAACAACCATGTAATAACATATCTTACAATTACAACAATCAACTGAGTAGGATAACCTACCTTATTCGCAAATCCTAAAACAAGCAATAACATCAATCACAACAATCAATCGCAAAAGCCTTCCTCTACGAATCCGTCACCTAATCATGAATTATGCATAATTAAAATCAAACCCTAACATCCCCCTAATCATAGATTAGGGTTCGTAAACGATATACAACGATTAATCGATAATCAGATGACTTACCTTCAAGATCTAGATCTTAATCTAGCGTAGATCTGAATCCTAGTCTTTAATGCAAGGTATAAAGGAGAGAAAGGCAGTGCACGTCGCTTTAGTTTTCTTAAAAAGGGTTTAGAATAAGAATAAAATGATTTAGAATTAAGTCTCTCCCTTTTATACTTATTGCATAAAAACCGAAAAATTAACTCGTCAGACCGTCGGCTCGGTCGAGCCAGAGCCAGCTCGACCGAGCTAACCCCAGCTCGACCGAGTCAAAGTTACTAGGTCGAGGAGTTGCGTTCCAGGAACTTCTGAAACGTAACAAAACTCAAACGTAGGACTCTTAAGGGACCAGCTCGGTCGAGCTACTCCCAGCTCGGCCGAGCTACATATGTTCAGAAATCCGTTGTATTACAATTAGGGTTTAATTAGGAAGAGAAAATAATTAAGTCGTCAGATTATAAAACAAAGGCGACGCTCGGGTTATAGCCCAGCTCGAGCGGGTTAAAGGCTTCAATGTTCATTCTGTCGCAGAACCCGGGCGGGTTATAATCGACCTGGGTAGGTTGATCCATCTCGAGCGGGATGAAATCATCCCGGGTGTGATAACCCTTTCCTAGCTCCTTCTATGCTCTTAAGTTGCCTTGAATCATGGGAGGCTAACTTGTAGCTCGTGTGCCTTCGTATCTTCCTCCTAATCCTCATGTGAAAGGCCTACGGGTCGTCGTTCACGTCTCCTCTTCATGCTATTCCTCTAGATCGTCATATGGCTCTCAAATGTGCACAAAAGACGCCTACAAAACATGTGAAATGCACTAGGAAAGCAAATGCGAAGTAAATGACTAGGAAAATGACCATGAAAGTTTATATTAGCATGCAAAATAAGACTAGTTAGGGGACTAAATGTGCGAAGAATACGACCACATCAATGAGAATATGAGATAACCTCCCTATTAATAGATGTCAATGTCACAATGCTACACCTAAAATTTAAAAAAAAAAAAAATACATGTCTGTAGATGACGAAATTGTACACAACTTAGGTAAACTTTTAGACTGGATATTTGTACATTAGTTACTCCGTATAAATGTAGGGTGCTTCATTTGAGTATTACCCTTTTTTAAGTAAGAAACTTATAGTATTTCGAAATGATAGTGAAGAAGTAACCGAGAAAGCGATATAAAAAAAATACAGTAACATATCGTTTCTTACTTTGATCCTCTTATTATAAATGGACCCTCCATTTTCCACAAAGGCATGAGAAAGATCCTCGTACGTTGATGATGTGTTTATTCCTTTAGCAAACACAAACATCGGGCCGTGCCTTTAGTAAGCATTTGCGCACGTTTATGATATGTACCTATAAGAAAGATAGGGTTTTCAAATTACGTTTTAATAGTACAACATAAAGCCATCATATGTTATTAGGGCGACAGGGCATATAATTTGAAATTTCCAAAACTAAAGGCACAATTAAACTATTCTCTAATACTCCAATATAAAAAGCAAACAAATCTTAAAAGCTCACCATATTATGAAGGCTCTAAAGCCTGATCATCTATTGATTTAGTGTCAGTTATATGATTGATAATCATAATAACCACTTGCCTACATCGTCCCAAACATAACATTATTTGCAATTGCTATAACGATAACAAATGTAGAATTCTATATTCTCATAACTTGAATATGATTTAACAAAAATGGATTTAAGAAGCCACACCATCAGTCACCCACCGCTGCACTAAACGAAATCGTTGTAATCAAAATAAATTTTGAATAATCTTTTAAATATCTGCAAATAAAAAATCATGTAATGAATTAATAGGAAAACAATAAAATTAGTGATAGTAACCTAAGAAAGCAGAAGCTTAAAATACAATAAAAATGGAGAGACTTGTTTTTTAACATTGAAAATGTGAAATATATCAATCTAATAAAATGCTCATAGACAATGATTAAATAACATAAGCTATTATAACGTACGATAAATGGAGAATGCAAAGAGCTACTTAATAGTAGTAATAAAGAGTATTAGTATCAACATCTTTGAGTTACTACTATTAATGATATATATTACACTCTTTAGTCAAGAGTTAGTACACAAATGAGTAGATAAATGGTTTCTTCTTTAAAAAAGTATAATTTAAAAATGATTAATAATGTTGAGTTAATTTTAATTTGTTATGTCACATTGCCATGTCACATTTTAATTTGTCATGTCACTTTTTCCATGTCACATTTTTTAGGTTGCCTTTTAAGTATATTTTATAGATAGATAATAATACCAACTATCACACAACTTTCCCACTATGCACTTAGGTGAAGAACTACGTGTTAAACAGGTAAACCCATATTCTAATTACACTAAATGGTCATTATCATCCCTTATCTTTCTCTCTCACACCTCCTTCATCACCAATCGCCAGTCCACCGCCAATCACCACTCCAGTACCTCAGGGCCTGAATCCAGCCAACCACCTTCGCCCTTCATCAATCCACCAAATCAAGCGTAAAACTCAAAAATCATTTCAGAATTCAATGGCGTCAATTTTCAGTCACAAGCCATTATCACTATCATCACGCAAAATTCAAGCTCTTTCCTAAAAATGGTGTCAACCTCCAGTATCATCATCATCATCATCATCATCATAATCATCAACGTCGTCGTCGTCCTTGAAACTCACATGTTGTTTCTCTTCATCATCTTCAATTGAAAAACCCAGAAAATTAATCTTCTATCTTATATTAAAAGCCTGGTTGTTGTTTATTCGATGGTCTCAAAGAAAAGCTCAATCCTGCGTTTGATTCTTCTATTTCTTTGAATAATGTTGTATTTCAAAGTACTTTTTCTGGGTAGTTTTGTTAATTGCATTTAAATTGATTTTAGGATTGTTTTGGAGTGGTGATTGATTTGGGTTTGATGAAATTAGGTCGGGTATTTGCGTGCTGATGTTGTTGGTGGTGGCGTGCGATGGCAGTATGTAGCAGGTTGGTGGTGGTGGTTTTTTGACGTTTGATGGTTAGTGATGGAGAAGTGAAGGGGTGAATAGGATAAGTAAATGTTATTTTTTTTTTTGCCAGAAAGAAAAAGGGAATTATCGTACCCCAAATGTTACAGAACAATCTAATCACGACTAAGTGATGTGGTAGTATTCTACGCATATTTAGTCTTCTAACTAGCCTTATTTTGCATGCTAATATAGAGTTTCATAGCCATTTTCCTAGTCATTTGCTTCCTATTTGCTTTCCTAGAGCATTTAACATGTTTTGTAGGAAATAAGGAAATAAGGCGGAATTCTCGTCTTTTGTGCACATTTGAGAGCCATATGACGATCTAGAGGAATAACATGAAGAGGTGACGTGAACGACGACCCGTAAACCCTTAGCATGAGGTTTAGGAGGAAGATACGAAGGCACATGAGCTACAAGTTGACCTCCTATGATTCAAGGCAACTTAAGAGCAAAGAAGGAGCTAGGGAAGGGTTATCACGCCCGGGATGATTTCATCCCGCTCGAGAGGGATCAACCGGCCCAGGTCGACTTCAACCCACCTGGGTTATGCGACAGGATGCACATTGAAGCTTCTAACCCGCTCGGATCGATCTATAACCCGAGCGGGGCCTTGGTTTTAGAATCCGACTACTTAGTTTACTCTTCCTAATTAAACCCTAATGCTTGTAATTAGTATAAATACCCTACTTGTGACAATTCTGGGGTTAAGCTTTCTCAAGCCCCCTTAGGAGTAGATTAGAATAGATTAGATTAATCTTTCCACCAATTGTTCTTCAATCTTTCAACAATTAATCCTTCAATATTCAATAGTTTACATTTGGATTTATTGGATTTTGATTGAAGATTGGTGACAAGTCTTCATCTTTATACAAGGATTCTTCTTTATTTATGTTTATCTCCTTTATTTGTTGGTATACTTCTAATCCCTTTTATTTACTTGTTCACCTTTATTCAAGTTTGTTTATTTCCTTGCTTTAATCATCATTTTTGTTCATGTTATGATGTTTGACACCATTGTTGATATGTTTTTCATGATGTTTTGTGAGTAGTGCTCTAGTTAGGGTTAGTGGGAGATTAGGGGAGTAATATGGGATTAATCCATGTTTAAAGAGTTCATATGAATGTTTGATTGTTGTGTTTTCAACTCATGCACATGTTATGTTTGATGAAATGCTTGATTGACAACCTTGCATGAATTCTCTATTGTTTTGACAACTTTGTAAGATCGTAAGTCTCAAGGATTGTTAGACTTACCTTTCGACCATCTTTGTAAGATCGGAAGCCTCATGGGTGGTTAGACCTTGCATGTTGTTGAATTGGGAGACCGGGTGTACGTGTGAGCTAACCCATCTTATCCTAGGAATCGTAAGATTGAGAGCCTCGATTCCAACCCAACACAAATCATTCATGTGACCCACTTATGTGATTTTACTATGTTCCCCTATGATCTCATGACACTCTAGTGTTTGTTTATTCATTTGTTTACATTTTACTTTCATTGCTTGTTTTTACCTTTCTTGCTTTTTAACGCTTTTCGTTAGTTTAGAACATCAACCCCTTTAAATTGTGACAACCCTTGCATGACTACAACTTGAGTGAACGATTTGAATACCCCCGTCCTTTGGGTTCGACCTCTACTTACTACTTTCTAGTTTGTTGAGAAATAAATGTGTTTGTTTGCGACATGACGACATCGCATCACTAAGTTGCACTAGACGTCTGACTAACAAATCTAGTACAACGAAGGCAAGCATAAAGATTACATAAACATTTATTAAAATTAAAACTACAACAAAGTAAACTTGAGTAACAAAGGCAGGAGGATGAAGAATAGGTTGAACACGAGCAGTGTCGTCCATGTCAACAACATTACTAACAGTTCCTTGAAGCAATTGAGACGGACCATGTGCACTTATGCCACACGAGTGTAGAAAGAAAAGGGGAAGAATGAGCCAAACAAGCTTGTCTTCAGCGGAGAAGAATCTCCTGCACGGTGGTAATCGACCCCAACCGTCCAAAGACCAATAACCCAAGGAACCAAGTAAACTGAAAAGCAGGACTAGAGAGCTCACCCCACCCAATCCGTCGGGCCATAACCTAGAAAGTGCCCTAAGACTACAATGACGACTCCAATTGAAGGAGATTATTTTAACATATAAACATAACAGAAAATAGACTAGTGACGACATCGATAAAAAAATAAACCAGCACCTCCGGACCAGGCAACCACGCCGAAGACCCAGCTCTAGCCAACTCAAACCCACATAATCCAAATTAAACTCGAAACATCCAAACGTCATGATGTGACCGTAATAGTTGCACTTTCAACCCCTTAACGAACCCCATTTTGCATGCTTTTATGTATTCATTAGGGTCCTTTCTTCCTCTTTTGCTTCCTATTTGCTTTCTTCTTGTTTTGTGCTCACTTGTAGGCAAAGGAGCCAAACAACGCGCATTCTAGAGCATTTCGGAGCTTAATGGACGATACCTAAGGACCAAGCATGTAGGGGAGGCATAACCAAAGGCCTAAGTGAAGAA
>JAGPOY010005209.1:0-10371 GCA_018983105.1 Silene uniflora | reverse complement strand
GAGCAGTTTCACAAACAAAGCCAGTGGAGACCGAATCTTTTGAAGACTCATGATTAAGTAATGGCCGTCGATACAGCCTATCCCTGTGCACTAAACAACACAAAATCGGCAGAGGACTTCACTAGGTGCCCTGCCAAGCTATTTGATTCATCCAAGAGCATCAGGATGAAAGTGTCTAGTGCCCCATCTACAAGCATTTGTAGTACGAGCAAAAAAGAAATCTACAGTTATTCTGTGGTTACGCTTTCTACATCTGCTAAGAGCCTGTGACAAGAGTCGGAAAATACAATTCCATAAACATGCATTTCCATATAAAGTACGATAAATCTTTAACAATATTAACAAAGTTGCAACGATAAGATAACATGACCATAGATACCTAACATTTATATACAAATTACAGTCTTAGAACAGTGCAAGTAAATAGGAAAGTTGAAAGGTACTTTTGACATAATATGAAGATACAAGTGAATAAGCAAACACTCAATTCAGCATCACCGGCTTCAATAGTACAACAACAATGGCACACACACATCCACGGAGGTTAAAACGAACATGGATGGGCCCTGCAATCAAGAACCACAGTAATCAAATTGATACTCCATATGTTCTCTTCATACTCCGTAGTATCTAAGAAAAATGAAGTCAAATATTTTCACGAACAAGAAAATTGACAATATTCATAGCCATAGCGTGAAGTGGGACGCTGGATTCACTCAACCCAGCAAATCAAGGCTAAGCTCAAAGATTACTTGGATACTCTATTAGGTGCTTATTGTGTATTTAGTACTGCCTATATGGATGTGCAACTAGTCTAGTGCAAGTACTATGAATAAGGCAACCCTACTTATGAGGTATGAGCAAGAGAAAGAGAGTTAGATCACCAAACCCAAGCAACTTTGATGATCTTTATTGTGCTTAACTAAATATGTTGTAGATTCCTCCTAAGTAATTTAAATAAGAATGTTGCTACTGTGAGATCACAATACATAACTACAGATTCTTAGCAAGAATTTGTACGTCTTACAAATAGTGGAAGTGGCTTAATAGGGGCCAACCGCCAAGGTAAGTAGGACTTTCCCTCGGAAGTTCAACTTCTCTTTCTCAAAAATATCATATTTACTCAAAATTCGTATCGCTTAAATTCATCGAAATTGTAATTTCCCATGGTGTGACGGCCAAAAAAGTATACGGATATTGTAATGTCGAGGAGAATTCAATAGATGGTTCTGGACACTAAGACTCTAGAGTCTAGCCAGATGTATGAGAATGCATTCATTCCTCTCTTTCCACAAACAAAGTTCAATCCTCCCTGCTCACCTCCTTGAAATCAGCACCATAATCCTATTCAACTCAAACTAAAATCCTATATAAGATTACCATAATCCTATAATTCCATATCACTACCAATTGTGATTTTCAGACTCCTGGATCAACCTCAAGAGAGTTCCTACTTTCTTTTGAGCCAATAATGACGTGAAATCAAACCAGGGTATAAGAATAGTTCCATAGACCCATGCCGTTTATGCCAAGACATAGTAGAAAATCGATGTTAATTTATTAATCAGGAATCATTTCAGAATATTACTCCATACAATAGTACACTGTCCTGAAAAGTCTTCCCAAAATTTCCAGACTACATCTCACAGTAAAAAAAGGGAGCCAGTAAGTTGAAAGCTATATTTCAATATAATAATATTAATCATTAAGCTATAATAGCTCAAAAGGTGGATATAGCAAGCAACCAACGTGATCAAATATTGACCTGACAGAATGACACCAGGTCGTCAACACATTTAAGACAGTCGACACCCATTCAATATATGCCAAGATGAGCTTTATAAGCTGGATTTGGTTGAGATGGTCTGTCACAAAGATATGATAATTATCACAGAACTTGGGGTCGTGATGAGACGTTATCCCACGTTTAGCGTCAAAAGCTCTCAAATATCCTAATATTAACATCTTTTACCACTAGACCATCCTATATAACTTTCTCAAAACAATAACACATAGCATATACAGGAACCCACTTCCTCAGATCTACCATGCATGTATATCATCACCAATATAATAAATTCAGTCAGCACCAAAGTTACAGGAGACGAGTCGAATAACCTCTAATAACTCCCAGCAGTAACCATAGTAGTATAGTACCATACGTCCATACCAAACTCCAAAAAGTTACTCTGCATGTTTTTCTAGCGATTTAAGATAGAAGGTATGTTAATAGCCATATTTATCAGTATATCACCTAATACTACCTGTCTACCTCCATCCTAGACATATTTATTGTGCCGATTTGACAGTGGTGGCCAGCTCCCTTCAGTTTTGACAATAAATTTCTAGTAATACCCTAGTACATATAGAGACGTAATGTGAAACTTGTCATGTTTGATTTATCAGAACCAACTATTTTCCTATTATTGAGTCTAAAAAGTTATACTCCGTAATTAATATATGTCAAAATAGCTGGAAACATCAAAATGAGCACAACACCAAAGAGATAAAAGGAGTAAGAGAGGATCATCAATGGCATGCAAGATCAGAACTACAGAACACTATGTGGAAAATGCAAAAGAAACTCGAATGATCTCATGTTAATAAAGGATAAGATTTTACTCGGTGAAAATTTTTAGAGTTTTGTGGTGAGATAAATGTTGCCAAAAATTTCCCCCTAACCTTAAAGCCTTCAACTCGTCCATATATGGACATATGGTGGTATAATCTTATAACCACAACGATCTCATATTAACATAAGGCTAGACAAGCTCAATTAGTGAATTCAACTCAAACCTTCTCGACATACCCCATTAACCTACTACGACCTTCTAATAACTTATGCACCTCATTTATTACTATCATCAAATAACATGTATAAGCTATTACAAGTCCAAAGAAAATCAATTATCATATACTCCCTTCGTTCCAGTCATTTGTTAGACCTAATTAAGTGCGTCTTAAGCAAAGGCTAATTGTATTAACAAAATAGATTAATAATAAATCAACCCAGAATTCAATTACATCAGAAAAGTGGTGGGTAATCATGAAATTATCATATCAGTTGGTCAGTGCTAGTTACATAATGTAAGAAATCATAGATACCAAATTATACTTCAAGACTCTTTAAGTCTAATAATTAGGCTAATAGTGAGCTATCTTGCACTTACACGTCATTTTCAGTGCTGATAGGGGGGTAATAGTGAGCAGTCTCACACTACCCAAAGACTCCAAGTCTAATAATTCTTTTAGTAATTAACTTAACTCATTAAACACAATGGTCTCAAATGAGATTAGTTCGCTAGCCAGAAATCCAGAATGTCACACACTTCCATGTACCATAAGAACAATAATCCAGGTGTAGGTTTTCCAGCTTACAGGTATCGTCGATTTCTCTCATAGGTAAGACAAACTCATTTTAGTACTCACTCCCATCCACTCCAAAGGTAACATGAAGCCACATTTTGTGAGAGTAAAAGTGGGCCTATGTTACCTTTGGAGTGGATGGGAGGGAGTATTTGTGTTTCTCTTTTGTGAAGCCTCTTACCACACTTGCCCAGATACCTAGATACCTACATACTCTACACTGAAAGATCTGCATCTTGATTATTGTTGCTATGATACAAGGAAATATGTGACATCCTCGCTAGCGAACTCACTTCACCATTGTGTTTAATGAGGTAAGGTAATTACTAAAGGAATTATTAGACTTACGAGTCTTTTGAGGAATCGAGCTTGCTCAATATTACTCCCCCTGTCAGCACTGAAAATTATAGGTCTAAGTGCAAGATTGCTCACAAGTAACCTAATTATCTTAGATCGGGATTAAATTCTTAGTCCCACTAGCATTTCCTTTCCAACTAGTGGACATTAAAATGTCCTGTCATAACCAAGATGGTCAAAATAAGAAGGTTTGGCCAGGCTTTCAAACTTTGAGGACACCCATAGAAGTCGAAAATAATGCTTGTTAAGCCACCATTTCATATTCCAATATCTAGTTTGAATCTGAAAGGGGAATATGCCATTCTTGTATTTCCCACATAATTTCTAAAAGCAGTTTCTCTCACACAAATTCCTCTATTAAACTTAAATTTTTGCCAGGTTGTTGCCAGTGCTCATATTTTTTACGCTCACTACCAAGCAAAGGCATACCAATTCTGATTAATAATGCTACTATTCTTGAACACTTCTAATTTTCTGAGCAATAATTTGTATGATGAAGATAACAATGGAAAAGTGACAAAATAAGAACTTCAGTACTTGTTTGGTTGTCACCTAAATTGCCTATGAAGTCCAAAATTACCTTTGGTTGTTAAAGTTGTAGATTGTAGAACTTTGCAGGAATTTTTACTTTTTACAAAATAGGGGAAGTTGCTTAATAGGGCTGAACCGCCAAGCCAAGTAGGACTTTCCCTAGGGAATCTAAGTTTCTAACATACCATACGTCCATACAACACTTTGATAGTTTGATTCATCAAAACTGTGATAACCCATGAGCAACGGCCAAATAAGTATAAAGTTGTTGTAATGTCGAGGTGGATTCATGAGATATTCCAGACACTAAGACTCTAAAGTCTAGCCTAATGCATGAGAAATTGAGAATGCATTCATTCCTTTCTTTCCATAAAAAACACAGACAAAGTTCAATCCTCCTTGTTGACCTTCTTGAAATTAGCACCATAATCCTATTTAACTCAAAGTAAAATCCTAAATATAAGGTTCGGACAACTTGCACTCAGTAAAGCTAGTAATTAGGGCAAAGTGCACTGACCAAACCATAAGACTACCATGGAATAGTAATCTATAATTCTAAACTACTACCACTATTATTATTGTGATTTCCTGACCCCAGGATCAACCTAACATCCTACTTGTGAGCTGGTAACGACGTGAAATCGAATCAAAGTGTATAAGAATAGTTCCATAGACCAATACCACCATTTCAGCTAATTAACACCTAATAGAAAATCGATGTTCTTTCACTGATCACAAACCATTCCCCAAATATTGCTCAGTACAGTGTCTTGAACAGTCTTCCAAAATTTCCAGACTACACTTTACATTAAAAAAAAGGGAGCCAGTAAGTTGAAAGCAATATTTCACGTTAAAAAAAGGAGCCAGTAAGTTGAAAGCAATATTTCAATACAATAATATTAATCATAAAGCTAATAACAGCTCAGAAGGTTGATCTAGCAAGCAATCTAGGTGATCAAACATTGACTTGACAGGTTGACACGGTCAAGTACCAAGTCATCAACACATTCGCGGCATCCATCCAATATATGCAAAGATGAGGATAATTATTACAGAACTTAAGGTCATGATCTCACGTTTGATGTCAAAAGCTCCCAAATATCCAAATATTTATATGTTTTACCACTAGACCAGCCTATTCAATTTTCTCAAAACAATCATATATGGCAAATACAGTCACCCATCAGTAACCATAGTACCATATCCAAATATTTATATGTTTTACCACAAAGTTACTACACATACACCATTACCAATCAAACCAATTGAATCGGCACCAAAGTTGCAGGAGACGAGCTCGAATACCTTTAATAACACCCATCAGTAACCATAGTACCATACCAAACTTCAATAAGTTACTCTGCATATTTTTTTAACAATTTAGGAAAGGAGTATGTTAATAGTCTTCTTTATCGCCTAATACTACCAGTCCACCTCCATCCCATTTATTGTGCTGATTTGACTTTAGTGGCTAATTCCTTTCAGTTGTGACCATAAAATTTCTCGGAATACGTCAAAGCAGCCGGTAACATCAAATGAGGACACGATCAGAGACGAGTAAGAGATGATCATCAAGCACATGCAAGATCAGAACTACAAAACATTACGCGGAAAATGCAAGAGAAACTTGAAGGATCCATGTTAATAGAGGATAATATTTTATTCTTCAAGGATGCGATGAAGGTTCCCCAAAAGTCCAAAACTTTCCCCTATACCTTAAAGCCGTCAACTGGTTACTGCCTTACTGGTCCATATATGGTAGTATAAATGTATACTCTTATGTAACAGCTAAGACGATCTCTAATTAATATAACGTTAGACCAACTCAATTCAACTCAAACCTCCCTACATACCCCCATTATCTTACGACTTTATGATAGCTTATACACCCTCATAGACTGCTATCATCAAACCACATATGAGCTATTACGAGTCCTAAAGAAAAATCAACTATTAGCGATCACTATTGACATAATTCTATCAATAACTGTTTCAAGCAAATTGTTTTACAATAACAGACCTCAGACACGAAAACAAGCTTTACATACTCACAATCATATACTCCCACTGTCCTAGTTAATTATCGACGTTTGCTTTTTATACAAAGTCAGAGGTAACCTTGAAACAAATTTACAAAGTTACCCTGACCTTCCATTTCTATCTATCAAGGCCGGTTTAGATAAAATATCTCAACTCAAACGTTGCCTAGATACCTCATTAACCAACTACCATATACTACCTCCATCGCAATCATTTATATACCTTCGATTAAAATACCCCCTTACAAAAAACTAATACTTGCTATCATAAGACCGTCCCATACAAGAATTCCCAAGACAAACACACCTAGAAACCGAAAACTTAATCAACTCCATCACCTCAAATGTTACCTGCACGGCTGCATACCTCATTAACAGGCAACCATATAGTCATATACTCCCTCCGTCACAATCATTTAATTAACTTTGACTAAAATGCCCCTCGCACACAATAAAAATAAAAATAAAATGATTGGGGCGGAGGGAATAATACAGCTTACCATAACACATCTCATACAAGAACTCATTAAAATGTAAACAAGTGACCGAGACAGAGATAGTCAGTAATAACAAATGTAATAATAAGACCGTCTCATACAAGAATTCGTACCTTCAGCTTACTCAAGAATCGGCCTTAACACGGCCCTCACAATCAGGAGCAACACCAAACTTATCCTTGGGATACTTAGCAGTAACAACCCCAACTTCAAATACCAAATCATGATCACCACTCAATTTAATCCCAGTAATTGACCACCACTTGAAAAAAGCCCAAACCCGAATACCATCAAGTTCCGCGATTTTATTCTTGACGATTTTACCCTTAACGGTGTTAGCGTATTCCGCAAGGTAGTTATCCGGAGGTAAAGTGATTTTACATGGGCGGCGGAAGTTTATGGCGAAGTCGCCGGTGGTGCGGTTTAGGACGTAGCCGGAGACGGCGGAGGGGAGGAGGCCGATTGGGAAGCCGTAGGTGGTGAGCTCGGCGTGTGCGGTGGTGGGAGTGGTGGTTGTTGCGGTGGAGAGAGGGAGGATTAGAGAGAGGAGGATGAGGAGGTACAAGGGTATTTTCGTCATTTTTGTAAGAGGGAGAGTTGTTTGTTTGGGAAGAGTTCTGGATTTTTGGGATTTTGTACGAGAGGGTGAGAGACAGCCGGACAGGTGGTGAATGACTGAATGCGATAGGCAACGGTGAGATGTTGACTTGTTGAGGGGGAGGATAGCGGTTAAAATCCGAACCGAACCGGACCGATTCGATTCTACCCGGGTTTTTTTTAAGAATTATCGCTAGGAATTAGGAAGTCTTTTATGTAAGAGTTTTTTGTGAAAAACTACCTTATATTTAGGTATATTTGTAAAAACACTACCTTAAATTAATTTTTTTGTTTTCTACTACCTTTATTTTCTTTATTCTTGGTCAATAACTACCTATGCTAAGAAGATAGACGAATTTGATCATTTTTCTAACTTAAATCTATCTCCCTTGTCGCTTTTATGTTTTAATCTTACTTAGGTACGATTTTGGCAATTCATAATGTACTTACGTTTAGCTTTAGTAGATGTTCGTAGTTATTGTTGAAATGCGAAAACATAAATTTTGCTTATTTGAAGTTAAATTGTTGGTTGAATGAAGTTGATTATTGTTGTTTGATGTTAAGGGAGTCATGTGAGATAAGTTAATGTCGCTAAATCGACCAAATCTTGTCATACTTTAGCATAGGTAGTAATTTACCAAAAAAAGAGAAAACAAAGGTAGTTTAAAGCAAGAAAAATAATATAAGGTAGTAATTTTACAAATACCCCTAAATATAAGGTAGTTTTTGACAAAAAACTCTTTATGTAATAATAACTAGTTTTGTGTCTGCGAAATTCACGGGTTCGGTTTAAGGATCGTTCATGCATTTTTTTTTTCCTTTAATTTTTTGATGATTTTTTCATTTTTCATTCATGGTTTATTTCTATAATTACTAGATTTCATGCCCGTGCGTTGCACGGGTTACAAAAATTGACTCACCTCTAATTGCTACGGATTTTTTTGGGCAAACACTCAACTCATTCGATGTTTTGATACTCCCCGTCTCAATCATTTAATAATGTTTAAAAAAAATTCAATTGATGTTTAGATACTCCCCCCGTCTCAATCAGTTGATATTGTTAAAAAAAAAATTCAATTGATGTTTTGATACTCCCCGTCTCAATCACTTAATACTGTTAACAAAAATTCAATTGATGTTTTGATCGTCCCTTGTCTCAATAATTTGATACTGTAAAAAAAAATTCAATTGAGGTTTTGATAGTTTCCCGTCTCAATCATTTGATATGTTACAGAAAAAAATGCAATTGATGTTTTGATAGTCTCCCGTCTCAATCGTTTGATACTGTTAGATCAATTATAATTATGTCTTCTGTTGGATTAATGCAACGCACGTATAAAGTAGATCAGATATGTCAAATATGATCAATAAGAAATTTAAAAATTACAATTTAGATAAAGTGGGGAAATTGAATATAGGTGGAATGTATATATATATATATATAGAGTTTGGATTTTATGAGTTTGGTTCTTATGGTGAGTTTGTGCTCACAAATCTCAGCCATAAGATTATATTAGAAATTAATGGTCCAGATTTAATCTCATGTATCATATACTCCGTATAAATTTCCTTTCCTCTCACTTTTCAGTCATTTCTTTTCTTTATTTCTAATCATTATTTTCCGATCAAATTCTCATAGGTCGGTATGTCCAGTGTCCCCAAAAAATCCTCCTCTACTTTCAACAACTTCCCTTTCTCTCCCCTCACTCTTCCCCTCATCCACCGAGTCAACTCGGTCTGCCATGGCCGACTCCGCCACCGAGTCAAACGTCTTAATCTCGGCCCTTGATACACCTAACGAGCCGCCGCAGGAAAAATCAAGTCAATCCGCCATGACCGAGTCGACTACCGAGGCAAACGTCCTTAACTCGGCTACTGAAACATCTAACGAGCCGCCGCCAGCCGAGTCAACTCAGTCTGCTATGGACGAGTCCGCTACCGAGTCAGGCGCGTTTCACTCGGTGTTGATTGATTTCCATTTCTCCTCCTTCTCAACAAATCTCTTCATCTTCTTGCTTCGATTTTCTCAGGTACGTCAATAATTTCACTGCTTCATCCTCGATTTTCGCAAATTCTCGGTTGTTCTTCTGCCGTATTTTCGCTAATTCTCAGTTTGTTGATCTGGCGAATTTGTTTTGATGTGTGTTTAATTCTCAGTTTTTCGAAAATTGCCTGTTGAATTCGCGAAAATTGTTGTTGTTGAATTCTCAGATTTTCGAAAATTGCGTGTTGAATTCTCGGTTGTTGAACTCAGCTTTTCGAGATGTGAACTGTTTTTACTTTACCGAATTAGGCGAAATTGTTGTTGTTGTTGAGGTTAAATGTTGCTCGAGTCCAATTTCGCGTGCTGAATTCTGAGTTATTTGAGGATTGAACTGTTATTTTGTGACTTTGATTTGCTGAATCAGGCGAGATTAATTTGTGTGTCAAATTCTCAGTTATCGGAGGTTTGAACTAATTTAATGTGTTTTTGATTTACTAAATTAGCGAACTTATTGTTTTGTTTGGTGAAATTTGTAGAAGACGGATTTACCTCCTAACTTCTCAGTAATTTTTTGTTGTTTTTTTTTGGCAAATTAGCTGAAATTGTTGTTGTGTTGATATTCTGCAGGAGACTGATTTCTTGGGGAGCATTGACAGCAATAATACGAGAATAACAGTGGGTTAAATACACAATAATACTGGAATAACACGTGGTGGAAAAAAATCACACTAATACCAGAAAAACAGCGGACTAATAACACAATAATACTGGAGTAACACGGTGGGAAAAAAAATAGAGTAACAAAACACAATAACACCAGAATAATAGTGGACTAAAAACACAATAACACCAGAATAACAACGGACTAAAAATAACACGTGGTGAGAAAAAGTCAAAAAAGTCAAAGTAAAAAAATCACAATAATACCAGAAAAACAGTGAACTAAAAACGCAATAACACTAGAGTAACACGGTGAAAAAAAATAGCGTAAAAAAACACA
>JAGPOY010005208.1:0-11201 GCA_018983105.1 Silene uniflora | reverse complement strand
CCACCACTACGCCACACAAACGACCACCCGCACATTAAAACAAACCACAACCCATCAATCTTCTTCCAAGTACCCCTAGAGTGGGTGGACCTTATTTTCCTTTCTTAATGTAACCAAACAACTAGTTACGTTTTAGGTAATCTCTTACCTTTCCCCCTCTTACCCTTTCTTATTTCCTTTCCCTTTCCCTTTCTCTAACCAAACGCCCCCTTATTTCCTTCACCTCATTCTTCTTATTCACATCCTACATTCCCCCAATTTTCGCCCTTCAATCTTCTTCTTCTTCTTCTCTCAAATTATGCCATCCTTATCTTCAATGTGGAGAAACCACCAAATTGAAAGCCTTAATTTTAAAATTTTCCGGAAATACATACCAATGGAAAATTCATTCAATCTTAATTCTAGAATTTTTGGACAGACATACAAACTCATACAAGTTTTGCAATTTCTGGAATTTTTCACTATTTCATAACAATGGCTATTATAAGAAAAACAAACACATATAAGGTTCACTTGAAATAAAACTTCATCCTCCTTGACAAACCCGAAATCTCTTCCTTTAAACCTGAAATTTCCTCCTTCGTCACAATTCCAGTTGATGCATCAGAAACTTCATCTTCAACTGCTATCTTCAACCTTTTTGATATCGTCAAATGATCTTCAGTCAACCACATCACAAAATTATTGCAATCTAAACATTTAAAATATGCTTTCTTTGGATTATTAATTGACCCGGATATCTTAATGATAGCATTTTTTCCACATCGATTGCAAACTTGATTATTAAAATTAAGGCCTTCAATTGGGTGGTTTCTCCACATTGAAGATGAGGATGACATAATTTGAGAGAGGAAGAAGAAAATTGAAGGGAGAAATTTGGGGGAATGTAGGATGTGAATGGGAAGAATGAGGTGAAGGAAAATAATATAGTGGAAAAATGGAGGGAAAATGAAAGGTAATGTGGAGGGAAATTAAAATGTCAACTAAATAGTTCCACATAAGCTAATTGACGGCCAACTTAACGGTTGGCCAAGTTTAGGTCACGGTTTATACAGTTAATCAAGGTTAGGGGTATAATTGAGGGATTAAAAAAACGGAGGGGTATCAAATAGAAACTGAAAAAACACAGGGGTATAAAAGAGAAAAGCCCTTTTTCATTTTAGGAAAGTTACCCCTAATTATGTTAGAAATTGAAGAGAGCTTGAAATAAAAAATAAATTAATTTTATGAATCGATCAAAATTTTAGTTTTGGTTTTTCTTCATTTTAAGAAATATAATTCATTACTACATAAAGAATTTAAATTTACAAATACGATGTGAAAGTGGGACATATTTGTAAAATTTCATTAGTTTATGCAATAGTTGTGTAACGTATTTGGCGATTTTAGACAAGTATTTGTCTTGGGGTGTGTTTCTAATCTCGCAATTTGGAAGTGAACAACTTTTATCTTTGGTACCAACCTCTATCCGGTTCATTTGGTTACTTTGGTTTTGACGCAAAAAAAAGAGGAGAGAGAGGAAGAGGCCAATTTATTAGAGCAAGGACAGTGGTTAAGCTACAACAATTCTAAACTAGTAAATTGCTTCAATGGTGTAGTTAACTTTGATACTGGCTAGGTTTCTTAAATTTTTGAGTAATAAATCAAAAAATACAAAATAAAAAAAGAAAAAAAAAAACTAATTTTCTATTGGTTGCTTGATCATTGTGGGCTCATCCAAGCAAGTAGCTTAATGGAGCTACAAGCTTGAGTCAAGCCACATAACATCTCCTTCTCCAATGGTGTAGCAACTAGCTTACAATTTTGAAAAATTGCAAGCAAGTCCTTTTACAACACCATTGGACTTGCTCTTAGATGATAAGTGGATCTATCAAATGCATTTCTAAAATAAAAAAATAAACAAATGACTAATAGGCAAACAAATGAACAAGACTAACGGAGTATTTTTTTTAAATTGCATGTTTTCTTTTTTAATACTCCTAGTTAACGGAGTTTATTAGGGTACACGTAAGAAAAATTATTATTATTATTATTATTATTATTTTTTATTTTTTTTTTATATTATTATTATTATTATTACTACTACTATTAGTATTATTAGTATTAGTATTAGTATTAGTACCATTCATTTTCCCCCCATTTTCTTTTCTATTTTTTCCCCTAATTTACTTCATTTTACCCTCATTTTGTTACTTTTATTTATAAAACAATCCTACTTCTAATTCCCTATTTTATTTGTACTTATTTATCTCATTTTCCCCCCAAATTTATTCCTTGATTCAACTAATTAGCCTCTGTTCTTTCTCTAAACTATTTTTAATTCTTTCTACCTCGTGTTCTTTTGCATTTCAACTTCATACTAATAAATTGCATTTTCTAAATTTTCTAAACTTTACAGTGAACCAACAGCAACAGCTTTATTAAATAAATACTCCGTATTTAAGAAACACAATTAATCAAAGACCTCTCTTAGACAGATCCATCCGACGATCTGTCTAGCTATATTAACCAAGCAATCCGATCTAATCTTACAAGTTAATACTCCATATTAACAATCAATAATTATAATTATTATAATTATAATACTAATAACACCAACAATATAAATAAGGGTTTTTCCTATTTATACCCCCGAAATTTTCACTTTTCTCAATTGTATCCTTGCGTATGGCATAGTACTAATTGTGCCCTTGAACTTTATTAATTGTTCCCGTCCGTGACCAAAGTAGCCAAAACCGTTACTTTTGGCCGTTAAGTGCCAACATGGCACAATGGAACCATCAAATTTCAACATTTTTTGCCAAAATCCTCCTTAATTGCGCCCTTGAACTTATTTATGGAGGATTTTGGTAAAAAAGTTGAAATTTGACGGTTCGATTGTGACATGTTGGCACTTAACGGCCAAAAGTAACGGTTTTGGCTACTTTGATCACGGATGGGAACAACTACTAAAGTTTAAGGGCACAATTATTACTATGTCATACGCAGGGATACAGTTGGGAAAAGTGAAAACTTCGGGGGCATAAATGGGAAAAACCCTATAAATAATAATAATAATAATAATAAAAAAAAAAAATAAAAAATTAAAAATACTTGTATTCTTGAAGAAACTCGAGGGTTTAGATAAGAAAATCTAAGGAGCTAGACTAGCTAGAGAGGTAGATAGACTTTCAGTTAAAACAGCAGCTTTTTGGTGTTTTGTACTTTTGTATGAGTACTTGTTTTATACGGCGTGCATTTTGGGTAATTGAGATTAAGTATTTTTAAGGGTTCCATTTTAAGTTATGACTTATGAGATTACTTTAGGTTATGAATTCTAATTTTTATTTTAGGAAATTATGATTTTTATTTTCTACCTAATTAAATTAATGATTATGATTATAGCTATAAAATTTGCCGTCTAAAATATAGTGGGTCTATTAAAATATTGCTCTCGCACTTCTCCTGAAGTGGTAAGCTTAAGAGAATGAGTTAAATTATTTTCGTTTTTCAAATCATGATTTTTATTATGCCTAATTAAGGTAGTGATTGAAAATATATTGAAATGATTAAGAGAGGGTTTGGCAACAAGGATTTAATTTGAAATGCATCATTTACAATTTAGCAAAGTGAAATAGGGATTTGGAAATGAGGGGGGGTTAGAGGGTGGATTTCAAATGTGTGTGTTTTAGCCTTATTTGGATTTGGTTGGGGATTTGTATGAAATCCAAATCCAAAATCTAATAGGTTTGCCAAACATACAAATTGATCCAAATCCAAATTTGAGAATACAATCCTTGTTCCCAAACACACCATAATACGTTTAGAAAAAAAATTAGTGACACTAATAATTTATGGTTGCGAGTTCAGGTAAACTTATACCCTCAACTTTTTCGTTTATAAGGTGTTCCAAAAAAAAACTTTTAACCGCTAATTATTCATGGCTGCGAGTTCAGAATTTGGTAAATTTTAAGTCTGCCTTAATGTCTCACTAGATAATCGTTAAACACATGCACTTTGAATGTTCAACTCCTCAAAATCACGTGAGACCACACGCTACGTTAATCCTTATGGGTAGGAGAGTCATGCATTCTCAATGCTATATTAAGATTGTGGAGACCCAAAAAAAAATTATTTACATTCTCTTACCATTCATTTAATAAATGGTGTCATTCGAATCGAGAAAGAAAGAATGAAACTGAACAAGAGAGATAAAATTACCATAAGTTACCTTAATTGGATGTTAAAAAATTTATTTACATTCTTTAACATTCGTTTAATTTAAGCTATTTTCCTTAATTCGGGTTATGATTTCCAATTTTTATTTTAGGAAATTATGATTTCTATTTTCTACCTAATTAAATTAATGATTATAGCTAAAATTGTCGTCTGAAAATATAGTGGCTCTATTAAAATGTATGTTGCTCTCGCACTTCTCGTGAAGCGGTAAGGTTAGAGGATGAGTTAAATTATTTTCGTTGACTCAAGCTACGATTACCGTTTTTCTTTAGGAAATCATGGTTTTTATTTATGTCTAGTTAAAGTAGTGATTGAAAATATACTCAAACAACAATAAATATTACAATTAGTAAATAATTTAAAAAAACTTATTATGAATTGATCTACAACAACGGGTGGCGGGTGGTACCCAAACTCGGTAACAACTTAATTAAATAAGATAAAAATTAAGAAAATAAGATATCAATTTTTAGATTTTGCGCCAAATTTGGTGGGTAGTAACGTAAGTTTTGAAAGATTATTGTTTATCCTAGGAAATGCGTCATGGTTACCGAATGCGCTCGAGACCCTACTAATCATGTATCGCTAAAATCGAATTCTATGATGTTGCTTACACAAAATACATATTACACACATTCTGTAAGAGCGAATCGCGAGTTAGTAAGGTCGTATTCATAGCGAATATGGTAAGCATGAAATGCATGATACTGATTGACATCATCTTTAAGAAATTGAACTAATTCAACAACATTGATCATAGACAAAAAAAAAATAATGAACAGTGAAAGCAATTGAGCATGAATAAAGATTGTGAAGATTTATGGTGCTCTTTATGACTTTTGGGTATGCTTTCAACTTTCAAGGAGTTGAAATATAATTAGACCATGGTTCAGAATTTTGTTAGTTGAGATTTATGCATACAAAATGAAGGGGCAAAAAAGTAATCCTATTTTCTCTCGATTGCCAAAGAGCTTAAGATTAACGGTACTGTATTTAGATGAGCTCCGGGTTTATACAACCATACATACATACCCATCCAACCTTTCTTCCTCATACAACTATACAAGCAAACAAGTCTTTGGCCATGAATTTAATGAAAAAATGGGTTTCGCCAACAATCGTCTATGTGCAATTTTGTTAATAATTTAGGTTTGATCAATTAATTGTCATCTGATTTACGTGGAATTTTTCATTATCACATTTCGGTTGAATGTCGAGTATACTGTACTTCATTTTGCATCGATGTTACCGAGGTACACAGTTATCAAACATGACATTGACAATTCCCACTCCAACAGCTTTTACTATTTAATAAAATGTCAGTGCAGACTAGGGGTGTTAATGAGACGAGACAGCTCACGAGCTACTCGAGATCGGTTCGGTCAAAGCTCGGTCAAAGCTCGGCTCGAGCTCGGCTCGGCTCGAGAGCTTAACGAGTCAAGCCGAGCAAAGGCTGGCTCGACTCGAAAAGCTCGCGAGCGGCTCGAATTTGTGTGATTACATAAGATATTGCTCATATTTTATAAAAATATTTTATCATGATTATATTTTTGTATCACACATATCAAATGTCTCGCTAATTTGACAAAGATTTTTACATATAACCCTTCTAGCCTTGTTATTGGAATTACCGGAAGAAGAAAAAAGAAAAAATAAACCATTTTATATAGGCTCGATTTGGGCTCGAGTCTAGCTCGAGCTCGCGTGAAAGCTCGCAAGCTTTATAACGAGCACATTTTTCTCAAGCTCGGGTAAGCTCGAGATCGGCTCGAGCTCGATTTTTGGTTCTCGAGCACAAGCCGAGCAAGGCCAAGCTCGGGCTCGGCTCGGCTCGTTAGCACCCCTAGTGCAGACGTACAATTGGCTGTTATTCCATTTCATTTTATCATTTCTACTTTTCATTAGAAAATCATGATTTCTTTTTTTTAGGTCAAGGAAATTTTACCACCATCTTTCATCATATCCCCCTTTTTTTTTTTACTATTTTCCTCCTTAATTTACTTCATTTCACCCTCATTTTGTTACTTTTATTTATAAATTGCATTTTCTAAAATTTACAGTGAATTGAGCAACAGCAACAACTTTTACTAATTAAATAATTAAGAAACACAATTAATCAGAGACGTCTCTTTAGTCACTTAGACAGAGATACATCCAGCATCCGATCTGTCTCGCTATATTAGACTAGCAATCCGATCTAATCTCACAACTTAATACTCCATATTAACAATTAACAATAATAATTATTTTACTATAAAAATAACAATATACGAAGTAAAAAATAAGGAAGAATAATTCATCAATAATTATTAAAAAAAAAAAAAAAAGATAAACCTGGAGATGTTATTGTAGAACTGTACTACACTACTACTCGTATCACGTACTTCGTATGTGTTTGAGGCTTTTAGGCTTTAGATAAGAAAATCTAAGAAAGTAAATTGAGTCAGAAGCACAGTAATCAATTGTTGATAGTGATTGTTCTTGTTGTTCTGTTGAAACAACAGCTTTTATGTTTTGTTTGCTTTTGATTTTATTATTCCTTTGTTTAGTTTTATACGGCTCTTGGTTATGTGGGAGAGTTGATTATATAGGAATCTATATCTATATATAGATAGCAAATAAATACGAGAACCACAATGGATTTCCAACGTGTAGCGGATCCAGGAATTTTCTTTTCGGAATTTTTTCATTATCACATTTCAGTTGAATGTTGAGTATACTGTAATTCATTTTGCATCGATGTTACCGAGGTACACAGTTCTCAAACTTTGACATTGACTGTTCTGCTTCAACAGCTTTACTGTTTTAATAACTTGTCAGTGCACGTAGTCCAGATTGTGCAGTTCGCCAACTTATTATTCCATTTTATTTCTACTCCTACTTTTTAGTAGAAAATCACGATTTCTTTTTTTTAGGTCGGAATACCCTAATTAAACTAGGTTACAGTTTTACAACTATCTTTCATCATATCCCCTCCCCCTCTTTTTACTATTTTCCCCCTAATTTACTTCATTTAACCCTCATTTTGTTACTTTTATTTATAAATCAATCTTACTTTTAATTCCCTATTTTATTTGTAATTATTTATCTCATTTTTCCCACAAAATTTATTCCTTGATTCAACTAATTAAATAATTTAAGAAACACAATTAATCATAGACCTCTCTTAGACAGATCCATCCGGCATCCGATCTGTCTAGCTATATTAGCCTAGCAATCCGATCTAATCTCACAACTTAATATTTCATATTAACAATTAATAATAACTAATTATTATAATTATAATTATAATATATTACTATAAAAATATTAATATAAAAAATAAGGAAGAATAATTCATAAAAAAAAAAAAGACAAACCTGAAAATGTTATGATGTTATTGAAGAAACTGTACAGTGTGTTTGAGGTTTTAGACAGAAAATCTATGAACCTAAAACTAGATGTAAATTGAGTCAGTACACAGTAATCTATGGTTGATTGTGATTGTTATGTTGAAACAGCAGTGCAGCTTTTATGTTTTGTTTGTTTGTGTTTAGACGGCTTTGTGTGCTTTGGTTTTGTTGCACGAGTATTTATAGGGTTCTCTAATTTTTAGGTTATGAAAGGCCCGGTTATTACTTATATCAGATCCAATTTGTAAATACGACGACGTGTTAGTAATTATCGACGACTTTTTCATTTTAAAAGATAATAATGATATTATCCGCCCTCCCTCACTAACGGTCTAACTCACCATTTTCCTCTCTAATTTAAAATCCCCTAAAAATACAACCCATCATCTACCACTACCACCCCCTAGCGGACTGCCGCCATACCACCACCACACCACCACCAACTACGATAAAAAAAATTAGCATAAACTAAATAAATTACGTTAAACAAAGAAAAAAAAACGAATTAATCGTCCGACTAAAAGTTGATATTCAACATTCAACCCATGAGTAGGAAAGTCATACATTCTCAATGCTATATTGAGATTGTGGCGACCCAAAAAAAGTTATTTACATTCTCTTACCATTCATTTAATAAATGGTGTCATCCGAATCGATAATGAAATTGAACAAGATACGTAAAATAACTCATGAGTTACCTCAATTGGATGTTAATAATGCATTCTTTCATGGAGATTTAAGTGAGAAAGTGCAAATGAAATTACCTCAGGAATTACAAGTACGAGGATCGAATAAAGCTTGTAAACTAATGAAAGTCGTTGTACAAATTGAAGCAAGCGTCGAGGATTTGGTTTGCCAAATTAACCAGCTTATTAAAAAGGAACAACTTCGTTTAGTCTTTGGCTGATACACTAACTATTTACATAAAAGAATTAGGGGACTTATTCCTATGAGTATTAGTATATGTTGACAACATGATCTTCATGGGCAATAATGCTAAAGCCTCCACCTGACTCAAGTATTTCTTACATAGAAAATTCGCGATCAAGGATCTTGGACGACTAAAATACTTCTTGAGCACAAAGGGCTTTTCCTAAGTCGACGAGGGTATGCGATAAAGATTATAATGGAGGCAGGAATGGAAGGTTCAAAACCGGTTGACACACCTATATAACACCGTAAGTTAGTTTTGGCAAGAGGACATGTTCTCAACCCAATCAAGTATAGAAGGTTAGTTGGTCGACTTGTGTATTTAACAATTATGAGATGATATATATTTAATATATTCCGTGCTCATTGTCCCTATTTGTTCATGCACCGAGAAAAGAACACTACTTAGATGCGGCCTTGCGTGTCATTCGTTACATAATGGGAAGCCTGGGTAAGGGAATTGTAATGAGTAGTGATTTAGATTTACGTCTATATGGTTACTTGAACTCGGACTTAGTGAGTTACCCGTGAGAGGGCGATTCTTTACTGAATATTTCGTAGCTTTAGGAAATGCATCCATCTCGTGGAAGGCAATGAAACAAGGTACAATAACACAATCATTAGAGGAGGCGGAGTATTAACAAGTGAGTTGATTTGGTTGAAGTACTTCGATCATTAGCTCGTTGGGTGCTGATCATGCTTGTCTCATGGAAATGCTTTGTGTTAACCAAGTCGCACTTCATATTATATGGAATCACGTATTTTGTGACCGCACAAACACGTGGAAATTGATTCTCATTTCATACATAATCATCTTCTTGATTGAATCGTACCTACCTCCCATGTTAGGAGTAAGGCGCAAATTTTAGGTTTATTTAGTAAAGCACTTGGCGGATAAGCGTTCATGTACTTACAGTCCAAGTTGGGGATCGGTTATAAAGTGCGCCAACTTGATGGGGAGTATTAGAATATTATTTTGTGTCTATTATAACTTATAAAGTGGTTTTTTAACTTATTCTAAAATATCTATTGTAACTTGTAAAGTGATTTTAAAAAACATTTACTAATTTATTATTACCACATTTTATTATTTTTCAACCTACCGGTGAGTAATTCATGTTCCCGAGTAATTCATTTTCTTGATGCCAATTGAAAAACTATGGATAGAACTACTGTTCATCTTCATTTGGAACTCAACTAAGTCAACCCATCTTGTTCCTCAAAAATCAGAGTAAAAATTAAAAATAAAAATGGGTTTGGGTTTTGGGAATTTGTTCAAAACCCTATTAATAATCTTTTCAGTAGCTCTGATCACATACAACATAATAATTTCTACAAATGCCTCATTAAAACTTGATTTCCCAGATCCTAAAAACCCTTTAGATCATAATTCTTTCTTTTCTTCAATTGACCCAGTAATTAAATTACCCAATAATCGTAAATCAAAGCTTAATTCAGCTGAAAAAATCAGACTTTTTCATACTGCAGTTACTTCTTCAGATGCTGTTTATAATACTTGGCAATGTAGGATTATGTATTATTGGTTTAAGAAGTTTCAGAATCAACCCAATTCTGAAATGGGTGGCTTTACTCGGATTCTTCATTCGGGTCGACCCGATAAATATATGGATGAGATCCCCACTTTTGTTGCTCAGCCTCTTCCTGCTGGCATGGATCAGGTTGTATTCTATTCATCATTTCTGTTGGAAAGTTTGTTGTTTTGTTGATATGGGTTTGTATAGTTAGTCGTATTTTGATAAAACGTAAACAAATGATTAGGACGAAGGAAGTAGCTTGCTTTGTTTGTTGAATTAGCTTAATTTGGCAATTATGATTGATCAAATTTAGTTTGGTATAGAGAATGTTAGTTTACAATGGCCTTTGTAGTAAGTGAGAATGCTGCTGTAGATTGAAAGTCAACTCTTTTAAGACCAATAGAACAGAGGGATGCTTAAAAAAAGCTCCAGCTATTCTTGCTTGTGGCGAAAAGGTGCTCGTGACATCTCACAACCATCTTCCCTTTTTATCCTTATTGAAATCGGTTGTGAGAATGAGAATTTGTGAAAAAAGTTAGCTTTGAGGCTCTTATTTCTCTTACAGACTAATAGCATTGTAAAGAAAATTAAATGTAATGGTTGTAATGCCTGAAAGTAGGCATTTTTTTTATTTTCGATGTGATTCCACTGGCCGCGGAATTGATTTTTGATGGAGATTTTACTGTAAAATCAGTACAATTTAAAATTACTCCACAACTGCTCTTTTAGAGCGAGAATGAAAACTATGTTTAACTGTACGATGAGCCTGCTTAAATCTCAAATGGAAGATAAAGTTAATTTTTTTCAGTCATGATGCTACGAGTGATAAACTTAAATTTATTGCAATCGTTATGCTACGAGTTAAAGCAAGGTCATCAAAAATTTGTAACCAACCAAGTCAGAGTAAGGACAGGTGAAACGTACTGTTCCGTACGATGTATGACTGAAGGAGTCCTTCTGTTAAGATGCAAATCATACACCTCTTAACCAAGTTACATAATCTTGTGTGACATGGAATGCAACCGATGTAAACATGATTATATAGTCTGTCTTTTCGGGTTGCTTATATCAGTTTTTGAACATGTAGGGCTACATTGTTTTAAACAGACCTTGGGCGTTTGTACAG
>JAGPOY010005203.1:0-11207 GCA_018983105.1 Silene uniflora | reverse complement strand
ATTTTCTCTCGGAACCATCTGAGATCAGGTTTACATTGTCCTGGTTTTAAGTTTAGCTTGCAGAAATCTCTAACAGATGTATCCAGTACTAGATTCATCTGTCCCTTGTTCCGTTTAGTTCGGGAATCTGCTGAGGCGTTGAGCACTTTGTCAAGTTATCTCACATCTTCTGTTAAATGTTCAGTTTAAGTATGTCTGTCTGACTGTCTACCATGGCATTGAATCCTTGTAATTTTTGACGTGTGAGGTGTGGAATGAACAGATTCTCATTTCAGACAAGTATTCGTTATTCGTCTGAAATTAAGACGGATATAATGTGATTATTCTACAACAATAAAATGTGAACATTTTTCGATAAAAAATTTCCATCAACTTATTGTTATAGTGAATATTTTAGTTTTATATTTTTTTTTCAATAAATGGTATCTTTTCGTTATAGAATGGTGATGTTTTTCTCGCCTTAAGTTAAGCCGTTTTAAGCGAGTCTTACTGTTTTGACTATTTTACCTAAGACTAAAGCTACCAATCGTTTTTCCTCAAATCTCAAAGAATGATAACGTGAATTGGAAATAATATCTAGAAACAAACAAGGGAAGTGTCCAAAAGAATTGACGTTTTTCACCAATATAATCTCGACTTCAGGTCGAACTTCCTTGCCTTTTGAGTAAAATACAGCATCCTGCACCTTCAACTTCAATCCGTTTCAAAGGATGTCACCAACATCTTGCCATGCTCTGCAGTTTCGATAACAAAGGCTGCAAAACCACCAATATAAGTTTGATACAGTGTTATGGATAAACTGTACATATAACATATACGCGATAAATCATTATACGAGATACCTATGAGCTTATAGCGGTTTTGCTTCATGGCATTTTGATGCGTTATGAGCAAAACTAGGGTAGAAACTCCGGTTTGCAGGACAATAACTGATGAAAGTATAAAACAATCTAGTTGAAAGAAAGATGAACTCTTTTCATCGTAATTTAGTCAGTCTCAAAATCGGACTGAATGCTCTAGAGATCAATGTATTTGTCAGACACGATCAATTATACAACGATTGCCTTTATGAATTCTTCCCCAATCAAATTACTCGAAGGTAAATTACTTTGTTATACACAGCCATAGATTTTGTTTGTATTATAAAGACGTCCGGTTTGTCCTGAAAATATTGTGCTTGGAATCAACCTTTTGTCGGTCTGCTATGTCCCATCATACTGGCAGCGCGCCATCAGCTCCATGCTGAGAGACTGCGTTTCTTCACCAATACAGTCTCATCTGTAGGTCGTGGAAATCGCGCGTGTCATTATTAATCTCTCCAACTTCAATCCGTTTCAAAGCATGTCTCGGACATTTGACCATATCATCCAGCTTTCCCAAGAAAGGCTGTCACAAATGATGGAAATAAGACGGTCTCTCACGAAATACGCAGAAAAAATAAAATGAACACAGTTTGTATAAATAAAAAATCAGCCAGTAATTCGATTGAAGTAAGACAAAGCAAAAACATGACCATACCTTGACTGTCAAATTAGGATGGTCAAACTCAACTCGCAAAGAAATTATATCAGGGTGGCAAATCCAGAATAAACCATTTAAAAAGGCGGAAGGCAAGGAGCTTGAGTGTTCCCAATATGACAGGTCTAACTTGAGCTCTCCGATATCACAAAGGGATCCAAGTTCAGCATTTCCGCTTTTTTCTTCATCAAATTCGATATCACCATCCGTAGACTTCAAGAACACAATCATAAGAGTTTGTTAGCAAAGCTAATGAAAACATAAACTCAAACATAGTCTAAACAATTCATATATATGCAACTCATTTGCAATACCTCGGATAGTTCGTCGAGCAACTTGATTTTCAAAACATCGCAACTGTTTAGTCCTTTCAAGAGCTTCTTCAATTTGAAAAATCCGTCAGTTTTAAAATACGAAGCCATTGTATGGATATCGATGTTACAATTGTCTTGACTACTAATGGTGATAGATAAGGACGGGTCTATCTTGCCCTCAAATTCGAACTCCTTCAAACATGGAGCATCAATGACAACATTTAACAAAGTTTTGCAATCTATTAAGCAAATTTGTTTTAGTTGGGCATGAGATATTTTTATACTCGTTAACATGTGACAGCATGTAATCTCCAATTTCTCTAGCGAGGCGAGTTCAGGCAGTAGTTCAGCTAGAGCCTTATCTGTAATAGAAAGACTATATACGTCTAGATTCCTCAAATTTCTCAATAAACCACGATTTGAGATAATCGGCCAAGGGCTCTCGTCATCGGGAATGTACTGAAAAAACTTGAGGCTAGAAGTCTCGAGAATAACTCTCCCGGGTAGGTTTCCTTCAAAATAGAGATCCTCCAGTTTACTATGACGTGGAATCACTATATTTTTGAAGCCAGAGCAACCTGAGAGAACCAATTCTTTCAGGTTCAGACAGGAACTAACAATATGAAATAGCATACGCTCCTCTACTACGACTTGACCTAAAACCAAACGCTCGAGTGAAACAAGATCCACAGCTTCATAGTAGGGTATCTCGACATTAGCACAATGAAGATCTCTTAACGACTTGGCACAAAACAGAATACGGGGTAATTTGTAGTTAGCAAGACTACGTTCAAGTGCAATTTCCGCAACTTGGTTACGCACAGCTATCTCAAGCCACTTATCAACTTTGCAAGCCAACAGTAAATCAGTAGCCGGTAGATCAAGTCTGAACTCCGTTATACGCAGGTTTTCTTTTGACATTTTTTGCATTCTAGTGTCTATATATTCCAAAAGTCCTGGAATCATTTCTCTTGGAAACTTATAATGATAAAAGTCAAGAATTGGGTTTGTAGCAACGATTTGATTCCATCTTTTGGACAAGACGCTAGTTCTATACGGCTCTTTCTTACCCAAATAAGAAATTATCTGATGAATGATAAAATCCGGTAAATCTGAGAGCCTATCCACAGAATTAAATTGCCCGTGTTTTGGGTTATTGAAATCAGTCATCATAGTCTCCGAGTAATTTGGTCGAACAGGTAGAGTGTAAAACTTCGAACTAAAACTCGACTAAAAGTTGAAGAAGTTGATTGAATGTGTGAAAAAAGAGGTACATATATATATATATATATATATATAGTAGAGTCAATTGGGGCTGAGCAAAAATATACGATAAAGAAGTCTAGAACAAGGAAAGTGGTACAAATTACAATAGGAAACTAGGTAGGATTCTCATCATCTCCCCCACAAGATATGGAAGCTAGCTGATCTCGATCTCACACGGGGTTGAAAAAAGTAAACTCATTATAAAACTTGCGAGTTTAAACCGGAACCGAGTCAGCAAACACGGATTTACAATGAAAGGTAAATAAATTGGTAAAACTTTTAACAAAAACACTAAGCTCCTCGTGTTGAATTTATTTGTGATTGCTTGAAAATTTTCGGATCAAAGGGTAACTATCTTTCCTGTAGTAGATTTACTGTAAAAAAAAAATTAAAAATTGATTTCGTTAAAGGCTTTATTTTGGAGCTGCGGTATAAACTGAATACTTTGAACACTCTTTTACTTTTTTCGCTGATCGATATTCATCTTGAATGTAAAGATTGAATTTGACAAGGATCTGCATAACACAATCGATGAGGAATCACCTCTATACACCTCTTTCGTACCCAAATAAGAAATTATATGATGTATGATAAAATACGGAAAATCTGAGAGCCTATCCATAGAATTAAACAGCCCATGTTTTGGATTATTGCAATCGGCCATCATATTATTCTCTGAGGAATCTCGTCGAAGCGGTAGAGTGCACAATGTTCGTTCCGAAGCTACATTTGTGGAAGTTCATGTTGGAACATGAAAAAAGTTCGTGATATAATTTTTATTTTACATGCCTGAAAGAGTGACTTGTAAGACTTGTGCGCCACTTTAAACATAAGACGGTCTAATAGGAAGGATATATAGGATAAGAACCGAGCTTCTAGGGACTAGCAAAATAGTTGTCTTATCTTGCCGATAATGCATTATATTTCTGATAAATCTCAATAAGTGATGACGTAGACTCATTGACGACAATTAGTTTCAAAGAGAGCCAAAACGACAAATAGTTTGATTAGAAAGACTGCCTGCTATGGTGCTATGCCCAAACAGCTTTCCAAACTGTCTTGAAATAGGAATATCTTACTCGAAATCAACGTTTCTTCAACCTGTCAATGTCGTACTACACGAAGCTTGCAGCGCCTTCACCAACATTGTCTCAACGGTACGCCGAGGAACCAAGAGTCATCATTAGTCTCTTCAACTTCAATCCGTTTCAAAGGATGTTTCAAACATTTGACCATATCCACCAGTTTATTCAGCAAAGGCTGCGAAAATCATAGGAGGGTGGCAAATCAAGAAGAGCCAATAATTCGACTGAAAGTAACACAAAGCAAAAACATGATCATACCTCAACTTTCAATTTATGATGACCAGAATAAACTCGCAAAGAAATTATAGGAGGGTGGCAAATCAAGAATAAACCATTTAAAAAGGCTGAAAGCGAGGAGCTTGAGAGTTCCCAATATGGCATGTCTAACCTCAGCTCTCTGATATCAAAAGCGGGTCCAAGTTCGGCATTTCGGCTTTCTTCTTCATCAAATTTGATATCTTCTTCGCCAGACTTCAAGAACACAATCACAAGAGTGTGTTAGCAAAATACTTCGTACAATTTTATCATCACTCAAAATACGATTAATATTCACTAGTGTAGATCCCGCGCAAATGCGCGGTTTTTTAGATAATATTGTAAAAAGACGTTAAATATTATATCTTGGTAACATGCTAATCGGTATAATAAGAGAAAATATTTGATAGTTTCCACACCATATAAGATTGACGTTTTAACTGAACTTAATTATATAAATTACTTAATTATTAAAAATAATATATTATTATACGATTACATTTACCAAAAGAATAATCTCAAAAACTGACTTAATTATACAATAAAATTAGAGAATTTGCAAAAAGAGATAGTCAACTTGTAGTACCTTTATATCAAAAGACGGGAAATTAGAATTATGAAAAAATGTGTGGAACATATTTTGTCTCATATGTATTATTAAATATTAATGCAATCCGACATGTATAACAAAATAAAAAATATCTCATTAATGTGTGTCCACAAATTAAAAATTAGTAGTAGTATCTCCTATTTATGATATAGAATTAATATGATATAATGTGAGGAGTGAAGACCAATCATAGAGTATTTTACTTGGGTGGAAAAATTTTAGAGAGCTTTATCATTTTAGTAGAAGGGGGATTTATATTTTTAAAATTTGCACGACATTAATATTTAATATTTCACTTCATTTTTATCTTGATATGAAACAAAAAAAATTGAAATATAAAACTAATCAAAGAAAATAAAGTTTAGTTATGATTTTTTCTAATTAATTTGTTTTTCGTCACGAAATTAATAGTAAGTATATATGTCAAGTTATTCTCTACGATAATAGTTATTGCATTACTGAAAATTTTAGCACTTATAGTTTATAATTTAATAACAATGATATTTTATTTTAAGGAACAAAAATCATAATTAAAAGAAGAATTTAATTATAAGAAGAATTTAATTATAAGAATATATTTTTTTTGTAAAAGATAATAATGTAATGAAATAAAATTTTATTTATTACCTTATATAGTTATGTGCCTTTTGGAGGGAAAAACTAAGAGAATTGTTATTCTTTTAGTAGTAGGGGGATTAGGTATACTTGGTTAAACCGGGCAAACAGGTCCACCAACTCTAGTGTGGGTCGAGTATAATAAAGGTAGTCCATGATATACATTTTTTTAGCGTACATTTTGTCATATTTTGAATATGTATGTTATTATCAAATTATTTAGAGGGAATGGTAAATGTAGAGGACTAGAGGTGGTAATCGAGTGAGTCGGATTTGGGTCGGTCATATCGGGTTAGCATACCCTTTCGGGTCGTCAATTAAGCTTAATAATTGTCGGGTCATCAATTTAAAATCGGGTCGGGATCGGGTCGCTAATGATCGGGTCATGTCGGGTTATGGGTTGTCATTGGGCCGGGCTGCTATATTTTCGAGTCATGTCGGGTCGGGTTTGCTCGAGTTCGGTCGGACTTGCCAGCTTTAGGTAAATGACTAAATGTACAACAATAAATATTTGGATCATACTGTATATACATACTGCGTTCGTGAATTTATGTTACGAGTCATGTTCCGGTTCTCATTATGAACGCAGTTATTCCGGTCGGTCAACTGGAAATTGATATTGTTAATGGAATCGACTACAAGCTGCCTGAGATTTTATTTAGTGCAAATCGCTTAAAGTTGAGAGAGCTAGTATTTGATTTTGTTTCTATTACAGATGATATTCGTGTCCCCAAATGACTAAAGCTGCCAGCGGTTTTTTCCTCAAATTTCAAAAAACGATAACCTCGACTTATTGACGACAATTAGTTTCAAACGAGTACGAAAATGGTAAATAGTTTAACTAACAACCCTTAAAAACCCAAAAAAAAAATTAACAAATGATTAAAAAGACAGCCAGCTATAGTGCTATGCCGAAACAGCCTTCCAAATTGTATCTCGAATGCCAATATCCTGCTCGAGAATGAGAGACTGTAATTCTTCACCAACACAGTCTCAGCTGTACTTCGAGGTAATCGGGGCCATGCTTAGTCCCTACAACTTCATTCCGTTCAACTTCAATCCGTTTCAAAGGATGTTTCAAACATTTGACCATATTCACCAGTTTATTCACCAAAGGCTGCAAAACCACAATTGTATGTGAGTTTAATAACAGAGATAGAGTCGAATACACGGTTCATTGTAAAACCCGTTACCAAGCATATATATTGACCCAAATTTCTTTGCTCATCAATGTCTAACAAACTCAAATTAGAAGACAATTTGTGACGATTCTTAAGGTGGGATCTTACAATGGTATTGTGTGAACTTATAAATGTTCGACATTCGTTTATTAACCTTGTAACAAAAGGATAATACACATTAAGAAAGGACGCGACTAGCGGAACGACTCCCATGACCAAATCTATTCATCAAAACAAAGAATCTGTGTTTGGTGAGTCCTCGAGACTCACATGTTACCATGACTAGTGCCACAACAATTTGCATAAATAAAAATTAACCCCTAATTCGACTGAAAGTAACACATACAAAGCGGAAAACATGATCATACCTCAACTTTCAATTTATGATGGCCAGGCTCAACTCGCAAAGAAATTATATCAGGGTGGCAAGTCCAGAATAAACCATTTAAAAAACCCGAAAGCGAGGAGCTTGAGAATTCCCAATATGCCAGATTTAACTTCAGCTCTCCGATATCACAAGCTGGTCCAACTTCAGCATTTCCGCTTTCTTCTGCTTGTTCTTCATCATCATCATCAGACTACAAGAATACAATTATAAGATTTTGTTAGCAAAGTTAACGAAAATATAAACTCATACTCTAATCTAAACAATTATATGCAGCTCGATATGTGATACCTCCGATGAATTGTCGAATTTGTCTTGCAACATGATTTTCAAAACATCGCAGCTGTTGAGTCCTTTCAAGAGCTTCTTCAATATGAAAAATCCATCACTATCAAAATTGCAAGCCATCGTATTGACATGGATGTTACAATTGGCTTGACTATGAATGGTGATAGATAAGGGCGGCTCTATTTCGCCATCAAATTTGAACTTATTCAAACTCGGAGCATCAATAACAACATTTAACAAAGAGTATGCGATATTTTGGTATTCATCAGCATCTCACAGCCAATAAACACCAATTTCTCTAGCGAGGTGAGTTCAAGTAGTAGTTCAGCAAGAGCCTCATCCGTAATAGAAAGACTAGTTACAAGCAGATGCCTCAAATTTCTTAATAAACCACGATCTGAGATAATCGGCCAAGAGTGCACGCCGTTGGTATTGTACTTAAAAGTCCTAAGACTAGAAGTCTCGAGAATGACTCTCCCGTCTTCAGGTACGTCTCCATCAATATAGAGATCCTCCAGTTTACTATGACGTGGAATCACTAAATTTTTGTAGCCAGGGCAAAATGAGATACACAAGTCTTTCAAGTTCAGACATGAACTAACAATATGAAATAGCATACGCTCCTCTACTACGACATTATTTAAAACCAAAGACTCGAGAGACAAAAGATCCACAGCTTCATAGTACGGTATCTGGACATTAGAACAATAAAGATCTCTTAACGACTTAGCACAAAACAGAATACGAGGTAATTTGTAGTACTTATCCGGACCTTCAAGTATAATTTCCTCAACTTGGTTACGCAGGGCTATTTCAAGCCACTCATCAACTTTGCAACCCAACAGTAAATCAATATCTCGAAGTGCAAGTTTGAACTTGGTTATACGAAGGTTTTCTTTTGAAAATTTTTGCATTCTAGTATCTATATATTTCAAGTATCTTGGAATCATTTCCTTTGGAAACCTAATGTGATAAAAATCGAGAATTGGGTTCGTAACGATGATTTGATTCCATCTTTTCGACAAGACGCTAGTTCTACATATTAACAATATCTCACCAACCAATAATTCAAAATAAACAAGATCAAATCTTTACCTCATAATCATATCATTCATACTGTCAAATATTTGTAAATATAACAATAGCATTAAATTGGTACCAATTATATTTGTAAATATAGCAATAGCATAAATTAGTTGATTGTACAAAGGCTCATATCCTAATTTAACTCAATAGCTGTAGTATATATACCTATAATATTCAGTATCAATAAATCATTTTTTCTCATTGCAAAAACCTTGTTTTATATGGTATCTTCGAGCTCCACACGATCTAACCAACTTCGACCAAAACGCCATCAATTCAAACGCTCCGCTCTTTCCTCATCCTTTTCAATGGCTACTGATCTTACCAACACCACCATCATCAACCCGCATAACGCTGATCAACCCCTCACCGCACCGAATCTTAATAATGTTATCAAACTGACCCCCTTGAACTATGTTTCATGGAGGTTTCAACTAACAAACATCTTATTCGGCCTGAGTCTATTCGGATTTCTCGATGGCTCAACACCAACTCCGTCCTCAACCACCATGAATGAGGCAAACCAGGAAGTCCCCAACCCTGCCTATATGTCTTGGCTTAAACAAGACGGGCTCATTCTCGGTGCTTTAATGGGCACCCTCACTGCCGCCCTCCAAACCCTCATCATTCGGGCAAAAACATCTAAAGAGGCTTGGGAAATCCTTGCCCATACTTACGCGAATCCTTCTCGCGTCCACATTCAGCAGCTTAAAGACCACCTAGATTCGATAGTTAAAACCTCGGAACAATCCATCAGTGATTATATCCATTCTATCAAATCTTGTGTCGATCAACTTGCTCTCATGGGCAAGTTAATTGACCCAGAAGACATAGTTTCAAAAGTTTTAAAAGGACTCGATTATGATCTTTATAAACCCGTAATTGACACGATCCGAGCCCGAGACACCACCATCAGTTTTGAGGCTCTTCACGAAAAACTTTTACAACATGAATTATTGATTAAAACTCAACCTACCTCAAACCATTTCACCCCCTCTGCGAACCCTGCCTACCGCGGCCACCACCAAAATCGCAACCAAGCTCGCTATTCCAATCAAACTCAGGCGAACAACCAGTATGTTGCCCAAACTCAGCCTCTCACTAATTCCAATCCCCGTCCTTTCAAAGGGCGTTGTCAATGGTGCCGTGAAATCGAGCACGTAATCGCACACTGTCCGCTGTTTCGCCGCCTTTTCCCCAACATCGTCTTCCCCGCGCCGTCCTTCAACCGCCAGTCAACGGCCGCACCTCAGGTTCATACTGCCACCAACTTTCAGGCGACTCCAAACCCTAACCCGAACTTTCTGCTTGACAGTGGTGCGAGCCACCACGTGACATTTGATCTGGACACCCTTGCCTTTCACTCCCCATACACCGGCTCGGATGACCTCATAATTGGAGATGGATCTGCAGTCCCGATTGCTAATATAGGTAATTTTCAATTGAATTCACTCAATTTTAATAACGTACTTCATGTTCCCATAATTTCAAGGAATAAAATTTTGGTTTCTCAATTATGTCGTGACAATAACGCGTTTGTTGTTTTTTTTCACATGACTCTTTTCTTATTAAGGCGATAGCAACGGGCCAAACTCTTCTCCGGGCCGAGTTAAAGATGGAGTGTACGAGTGGTCTCCTTCAAACCCGAAAGCTTACACCTCTATTAAAGGACCGCTCTCATTATCTTAGCATCATCGTTTAGGCCACCCAACGTATGATGTAATGAAACAAATTAATAAAAGTTTATCAATTACTATTCCAGATTATTGTCATTGTGAATCGTGCAATCTTGCCAAAAGCAAGAAATTACCGTTTTCGACCTCCACATTTAAAACCAATTCCGCACTAGAACTCGTTTTTTCAGACCTTTGGACTAGTCCCGTTCCATCATACGACCATTATAAGTACTATATTGTTTTTGTTGATCATTATAGCAAATATATTTGGATGTATCCACTAAAACGAAAATCCGACACTACTAGTTTATTTTTACAATTTAAAGCGCTAGTCGAAAAATATCTTGACAAACCAATAAAACATTTTTTCTCCGATAATGGAGGCGAATACATCAAATTAAGTAACACCTTGCTTAACAATGGCATTTCTCATTCAACGTCCCCTCCGCATACTCCCGAACATAATGGATATGCCGAGCACCGACACCGTCATATAGTTGAAACGGGCCTCGCCCTTCTTAATCATGCACATCTACCCACCAAGTATTGGACTTTCGCTTTTAGTACCGCCGCCTATCTTATAAATAGACTACCAACTCGGTCTCTCAATGGTCGATCTCCTTACTCTATTATTCACAATACAGAACCCGACTACACCAACCTTCATAACTTTGGATGTCTATGCTACCCATGGCTTCGCCCTTATACAAAACACAAATTAGAAAACCGTTCTGTGCCATGTATTTTTGTAGGATACTCTAATACACAAAGTGCATTTCATTGTCTTGACCCAAAAACCCATCGCATTTACACCTCCCGTCATGTTAAATTTTATGATGACATCTATCCCTTTGCAAAACTCAACTCGGAACCATTACCCTCTCCATCAATCGATGAATGGACTACACTTACTATTCCGATTATTCCT
>JAGPOY010005202.1:0-11208 GCA_018983105.1 Silene uniflora | reverse complement strand
GGAAATGTTTATATAAAACTAATCTAAACTAATCTAAACTAAACTACTACTAAACTAAGGAGAGAATTAAGAGAGAATTATGTAAGAATATGTGTAAGAAGTGGTGTGGAAATGATCGTATAACACCTCCTATTTATAGTGGATAGGAGGTGTAACGTAAATAAGAGAGGAAGAGCAAGAGCCGCATAGAAGATGATGGACCTGATCGGGGTTGGCCGTCCCGATCGGGGTCGTAGTCTTCTAGCTCGGCTCCTTAATTCTCCTCTTAATTGTGCAAGGAATCCAAAGGTCATGGTTAATGCCCTATTAATCACGACGGTTTTTAGACCTTAATTTGGCTTGTTAAGAGCATTGAACTCTCATCTTCTCCATATTAACTTGGCTTGACTTTGCATATTCTCTCAATTAGAATCATATGGTCCTCCTTTACTTCACTTGGACAATATTAACATGGCATTGACTTGGTTGATTTCACAATTGTATTATGTTGCATTGTTGGTCCATCAACTTATTATTAATGTCAATGCTTCATTATTTCCATGCTTGCTTGACTCTAGAGTTGGGCTTTGACTTCATGTTGCATTTTCTTTATTAATCCAACAATTAAACCATGCAAAATCCATGCAAGCTTCAACACTTAGCCCAATTCTCGCTCTTGACTTAGCCTTGTTCCTATTATGCTCCATTTTGATCCAATTGTTGTAGTATTTAGCACATTTGTGCATATTTCCTACAAAACATGTCAATATAGCAAAAGAAGCTAGAAACACTAATATTAGCTCAAAACACTAAAGATAAGTGCTAAAAGACATGTAAAACGAGGCTAACAAAAGGGGTTAAAGTATACAAATTATGCACTTATCAGCCTATCATGCATAGCTAACCAGGCAATAAAATTGTTCTTGCTAAGCCCCACTCTTGTCCACACCAATCTATGCCAAGGGACTTCATGAGCCTCTGGCTGTAACCACTGATAGCCACCCTTCACAGTATAAGCTTGCCCTGTAGAAAGCCAGCTATTATCCACAAACCCTGCCTTCAATCTGTCCCTCACACCACACAATTTCTTCCAAGCCCAACCCACAGAAGATGAAGGATTATAATCCCACAAATTCTGCCCTTTCATATACACTGCATGGATCCATTTCACCCACAAATGGTCTTTTTTCTCTACTATCCACCAAATGTACTTGCCCATAGCAGCAACATTCCAGAGCTCAGCATTGACAACTCCAAGCCCTCCACACTTGTTTGGTAAACAAACTCCCTCCCAAGCCACTCCAGGAGATTTCCCATAATGCTCACTCCCTTGCCAAAGAAAGTTCCTGCAAACTGCTACAATATTCTTGATAACAGACTTGGGGAGGACAAAGATCCTAGCCCAATAACAGTGTAACACACTAAGCACAGACTTGACAAGCACCAGTCTGCCACCATAAGAAAGTTTCCTGACTCCCAGTGCCCTGATTCTTGCTACCACCTTTTCCACCCGAACACCACACTCCAAGACAGACAATTTCTTAGCTGATATTGGAACACCCAGATAATTTGGAATTCTGACGAGACAAAAATGTTTTTTCTTTAAATGTCGATTTTATTGATAATAAGTTAATAACCACTAAATACTTTTAAAATGTTCAATTTTTAGAAATTTATTAATATGAAACTCTGATTAGACTCGACCTTATTGAAACATGGATCGCGCTAATACTTATGCAGAGCACTGAACTGACATCCATCAAAGTGTTAGAATCTGATATTCGTATTTAATTCAAATATTTCGGATATTCAATGTTTCTTTATTTAAAAAAAAAAAAATTTGGATCCAATATTGATATCATCATCAAAGTGTTAGAATCTTCAAAATGACATTAATTAGAGTCAAAATCGACTCCGGGTCCAAAACCGACTCTGAAATCCGAAACACGAGTCAAAACTAACTCACGGGTTTATACATGGTCGGTTTGGTAGTGCTACGTGTACCATTATACTAACCAATGCAGAGTAATTGGAAGCCAAGTTAAATGAGTCACAAACTTACAAATTTCGACCATCACAAAGTAAAGACACAGTCAAGACAGCTATATCCACATAATTCATCTAATATTACAGCATGTCACAGAAATTACAGTCCAGATAAATAACTGAAACGAAAGAAAAAAAAAACTCGTATGGTAATCTTCTTGGCTATGCCCATTTACAGAGAGGTAGTGTAAACTGTAAACTCAAAACCGGCGGATTAAAAGGGTGGGGCAAATAAATAAGCCATACCCCTTCCTAAATAAAAAAATTGGAGTGCCCCGGTTTAAGCAGGTCCGTCGTTTTGATGATGTGAGATTTCCGTCTGGCTGTCCAGAGGCATGTACTGAGCCATGATTGCCCTGATCTCCGAGTCCATGTATTGCTGCAAAACAAAGAAAATTAGGAAAAGCTCTTCATGCAAATACTTTAGTGAAGATTCTCACTAAACACTTCACCTAAGAACTAACTCATTTTATCTTTTAGGACTTGAAAACAATTTTATTCCATAGTATAAAATTAGTCGTACATCACAAGGTCCACTAGTTTCATCGAGGTGATGGGTGATAGGTGGGGTGGATTAGATACAATATGTAAATTTGCTGATAACGAATGGACAGACTGACGTTTTCTCAAGTACTCCGTAGATGGGAGTTTACCAATAAAAACCTTACCAATTGTCATTCCCTATTAAAGACTCGATTAAGCTTGACACAAAATCTCAGTCATTGGGTGTTTATAAATGTAATTTTGGTCAAAGCTGTAATTTATTCCAAACTCGCACCATGTCCATGGCATCTGTTCTCACTTTACCAACTTCTGCAGCCAAATTTTGTTAATTTCCTACCTTTCTCCTGTATGTATTCAGTAATTCTGTAACCCAATGCTCTCCGACACCAAGTCCCACTGTAATAAAGTCTTTCATTGATCAACCCAAGCTATAACACGATTCTCCAACCCACTTCCCTAGAGCTTGAATTCAGTTCTCTAACTGAGAGCCAAGCACAAAAGCTCAACTACTTGGCTCCTTCAGAGCCGTAACCAGGAGCAATTTTACCATCTTATCATAAGAAACTATTCCCATTTGACATTTTCTATTTTGACAGGTCTTTTATTACAAAAAAACTTCTAGCTCCAACTTTTTTCCAACTTTTTTCTAAGTTGTACCCTGTGTTACTATACTCTTCTACGAGGAGTCGTGTCAGAAACGGTGTCGGAGTGTCTGACACGGCAATTTTGGGCAAAATTTTCATTTTTTTGGTCTAAATTGAAGTATCGAAGTGTCGTGTCGGTATCGGGCAGACACGTGTCGGACACGCGACACGGCACCAAAGTGAAGTGTCGGAGTAACCCACTTGTACCCATATGACCTGCCCAAATACCCAACTCCACTTGCTTTTACTTGCATGAAAAACAATCCAGAGGCAATTGTAAATATATGGATGAGAGTATGAGACACACAAACAGCATGAATTTTACGCAGGAAACTTACCCTTATTCTGTATTTGTAAACAAGATATGCCCCACCAGCACACATAGCTACGGCTAACAAAATAATCCATACAACTGTCCAAGCTGACTTTGTCTCAGCAGCACTTTTGCCTACACGATAAAAGAAAAAAAAAAGATGAAATACCGTAGAATTGTGATAATTAAATACACAATAACATAGCTTTCAAGACTAATTAACTCACTTATGCATGTGTCCTGGTCTCTCATGTACAGAAGATCCCCGCTACACGAGCAGTCATAGCTACCCCATGTGTTCTTGCAACTACATTCAGAGCACTGACAAGCTTTCTTCTCTTTGCATTCATCAATGTCTGATTTTCAAGACAAACAAATATATAACAAAGACACTTCGGAGTATGAAGGAATGTTCGGTAAGCTAGAGACCCACAGAAACGATAAACTAACCAGTTTTCCATATCCACTACTGTAACAAAACCGACAAAGAAAAGAAGTACAAAATGTTGCAAAATCGTTGTTGCATAACAGTCATATTCAACAATGCTCTTGAATATACTCCCTCCATCTCATTTATATTGTTCCCATTTGACTTTGGTAGTTAAACAATGTAAACTTAGACTTATATTATCAAAACAAACATTAGTTATAACTACTTACAACTGATGATATGAAATTGATAATATAGTTTCTTTTTCAAATGGTAGCCAAAGGATCCTTACTCGATAATTTGTGGGAGCCCTTGAAACATTGGGGTAATATTGTTGTTGTCAAATGAAAATATAGCTCTGATAAATTGAAAACAAATATGTATTGCATATCTACATATAGTGAAAGACTGAAAGAAAATTAAATTTAGAGAAAAATCCATATTTTGATGTAAAATGTCCTAGAACTTTTTAGAGATTCTCCATTGGGCACTAACGAACTACGAGAAAAGTGAAAAGGATGATGCATGGAAGCGGTATCCAAAAAAACTAAAGATGATTTCTTCCATCCAAGTGCACCACTAAATTGCCAACCAGAAGTGAACACAAAATATTCCATGCATGTAAATTGCGATAGTTACCCAGGCAATCTTACAAACTTCTCTTCATAGGTTTCATGCATTCTATGAGAAAAATCCATTCCGTGTACAAGGAAATGTTCTCAACAAGTTCGGCAATGATTAACTACTAAAGCAATAGTAGACACTTGTGTATTATCAGCTGCTCGAACAGACTATGATATTATATAAGTAAGTAACTACAATGATAATCAAAACAACTACTCATTTAAATTATGTTACCAGCAATTATTTAATTATAGAGTCAGGAAGCTTTACCTTCACAACTATTCACACCATCGCCCTTGAATCCTGAAGGACATTTGCATCCATCTTCGTGGTCCTGTTGACATATGAGTTTAATGTGGAATTAAGAGACTGACCACAATGTTTCATACTAAATCACCCAAATATAAACGAAACCTGTTAAACCACTGAAAACAAACTTACCACACAAGCTGAAAAACTTTGCCCAAGTCGAGTTTCGTGCCAGCAGCCTCCATGGTTTATCTTGCATTTTCCAGGTCCATTTGCTGGCAAGTATTAAAACAAAAAATAACCAACGAATTCTACATATTTTCTGTACATATTATCTGAAGTTAATGCTGATCATTTTTCTATACTAATGAAATATATATATGAAATGGTTTTAATGGTAACAATAATAGAATGCTGATTGTGCGACTACCAGTCCACGTCCTTTTTGTCATCTGTTTTTCCTCCCCGGGAAATTTGTCCGATGATAGTGCAAGAACACCTCAAGACTAATCTAACCCAAATAAATAATGTGTCGTTACTCGTGTCCTTGTTAACCCAATTACTTAAATGAGCTACGAAATTTAACCCTAACCCAAATAAATAATGTGTCGTGACTCGTGTCCATGTCAACCCAATTACTTAAATGAGCTACGAAATTTAACCCTAACCCGCTAAATTCACGTGGAGCACGTGTCGTATTTTCGGGTCGGATCAATAATTGTCAGCTCTAGTGACAAGTATATACGGATCATTTTGTTGGTTTGTTTTTGTCATTTAAGGAAATGGTGCAAATTCAGTGAATTAGCCGAAAAAGTAAAGTGGTGCTTTTCCTGAGAACAAGAGGGAGTATCATATTAGCTGATAACAAAACATTTAGGACAAGGCTCTGTTGGCCATGGTTTGTATGTTCTGTGAGAAAAACAAAACAAAACAAAACCCAAAAAAAAAGGATAACCAGATCATTTCATCAGAGGAGTTAAATAGAATTCTGAAGTAAGTAGAACATGTCGATTTATGATCTCATGGTCAAAGCTGCCATATTTTTTGGGATGCAGCTAACCATGTTCTCTAGAAGGTATGAGGAGTAAGCTACCATTGCTTACAAACGAGGATTTGGCTAGCTAATTTTAACCATTTCTTGAATTACTGTCAGTTTCCCATCATGAAAAAACAAAACCTATCCTAACAAAAATGAGGCACTTAAAAAAGACATGTAAAACAAGAAAATCAGCACATAAGAAAAGACTTGGAGAAGAACATAAATACACCAGTAGAGGCGAGAATTGAAAAAAAATATACACTCCATAACATAGTCCTAGTTTTTTTGGATGATTGGTACTTAGCATCTATTATCAAAATCAAAAAAATTCAAACTAACACCTAGTATGTTGTTTTTACAAACTACCACAAAAGTTACAGCGCGTATACCTAAACTCACCCCTATTTTTCATCCTGTGACATTTTTACTTATTTCCCGACTCATTAACTAAATTAATTAAGAAATGACTAAAATACCCTCATATTTCCTCAACCTTCCTCCTTCCCTAACCTTGTCCAACCACCACTTCACCCACACCTCCACCAACCATCAGCCACCACCTTACCTCCCTCCCACCTCCCCAACCACCGCAAATACCCCACACTGCCGACGACAACAAAGTAAGGATGTACGTAGTAATACATACTAGAGCACAATGAAAGGGAGCTCAATCATGATCTACCTCAATCCGAAAAGTATGAGCAAACTTTGAAGGTGTGTTTGGATACAAAATGAGGAGGGAAGAGGAGGAATGGAGCAAGGGAGTTTTCCTTTGTTGGTGAGATTTGTATTAGGCGTCGAGGAGGGAAAATGGATCCCTTCAACCTTATTGGCTAATTAAATAATAAACCTTGTATCTTTTACTCCCCCGCCCTTCCCTTTCCCTCCAAATCCTTCAATCCAAACAACGCAATTAAGAACGTATAAACATAATGACATACAAAGCTGAGATCAAAAACTTACGTTTGCATGAGTTGTAGCCATCTCCTTGGAATTGCACACCATTTGCAAGAGGGCATTCGCATACTCGTCCACGAAATGTGTCCTGGAAGAAAGATATACAAACAAAAAGCAAGCCACTAAGTAAAGAAATAGGCAAAGATGGAAAGAAAAATAAAAGTAATAGTATCACTACCTTGCACGCAGTAACATTAGCTGCCTTGTCTTGCCAACAACCACCATTATTATCCAAACACTCATTCGTCTGAATTTCTGTGATTATAAATGAATACCAGTTAAACCACCACTTAGTTTTTTGAAAAATTGTCTCCGATATAGAAATTGAGAGACATACATAAGGCTGAATTAAATGTATGAAGGGGAAGTTAGATTTGCAATAGTCTCACAAAAAGTACTGAGGGGGAGTGGGAGACCGTTTCTTTTTCAAGTATTTATGTTACACTACATGGATCTATTATTTTTTGCTAAAATGTAAGATTTCATTAATAAACCAAGCATTACATCATAATCATTTTACAACTTCACAACTATTTTAAGTGCTAAAATTACATCAATTGCACCTTAGTTAACCACTCCTTATGACCTTATCCCTGGGAGAGATCAAGTGTAATTGTGTCATACTGTCATAAATCTCAGTACCTAACATCGCAATCCTAGAACATTACCTTCACTCAAGCAAACCGAAGGTTCAGTGGTTTCCTCAAAGCCAGAACAGATGGCCTTCAGTACAGCTCCTTTCTCCAACTTCCCTATAAGCATAAAGGTCAGAGGGGCAACACTAGGAATTGTTTTGTAAATAAATATATAAAAAAACCTAATATAAAAAAATACCTCGGTATTGACGGTTATTAACGACTAGTGTTGGCAATATGGTTACATCACCTCTAGATCCTTTTCCAATCTAAAAACAAGTTTGTAAACAAAGTGAGGCATAATTTGCCTATGCTGAGTGCCTACAAACCGACGTAAAATAAATAATTTAAAATTTCCAAGTGCTCACCTGTGCCTCCTGTTCCTCTTTCAGGACAGGATTATCATCATCAGCTTCTGGATCTCCCATGCACTTCTCTACCTTCTTAAGATCAAGACCTGCGATTAAAGGGTGAAAACTAAGCCATCATCCAGTAAAGCCTAAGAAATGGGCAGACGAAACCACCACAAGAGCAAGTTATCAAGGCTATGAAAGCTGCCGCAACCACATTTTCAGACAAATCGGCCGCATTTATGCCACTATGACCGAGACTAAGCCGCGATGACTGACGGTTAGATCAAGTCTAAAACCATCATATAATACTATTAGGCTGTAGGCAGGAAATACAACAAATACCATTCTAAAACTTACCCAATGATTTAATGACTCCCTCGGCACAATCCTTGTTGTACTTCTTTTCCTTCATGGGACATCTAATCTGAAAATCAGTCACGTAATCCCACCAAACCCAGGGCTTATTCGTCTCATTTGCTACTTTGAAAACACAAAGCTGCCTCAAGTTCTCAACAACCACATCTTTACCCTCATAACCTCGGCTGAAATCTTGCTCAGGATCCGGGGCACAATACCTCCCATGATTTATGCACTGAGACTTGCATTGTTTGCTTATTGTAAATGCCTGTGGGCAATACCATGTAATATAGTGTGGAGTGAATTGGGTAAATCCACCCTTTTCAAGTATTTGACCCGCACCCTTGAATTCCTTCATGAATCCCATTAACATCTCACATTTCACCCCGCATTCATCATTGCTAGTTGTCCATAGCTCATACTCAACTCGATCATCTGGGTGTGGAACAGCTTCCCTCCAGTCAAGGTTGACGTTGACCATATCCCCTTTGTTAATTGATTTCTTCAGTGTTTCACCAAAACTTTTTTCAACAAGGGCAGAGGGTATAGTTATGTTCTCGATGTATTTAGCAGATGTACTATCTTCTTCAGGTGTGTCCATGGTAATCAAAGCTTCATCAACATCATCTGCAACAAGGACAGCGGCCGCACCAGCTTGCTGGGCATTCCATACCTTCAATGCAAAAAAACAGTCTGGAAATACACAAAAATCAGTTTACTAATAATCATCCAGGAATAATGGAAAAGCCCACAAGATCTAAAAATGGATAATAGTTAAAGCCACAGGAAAGCGCCAACAATACCCATACCCGAACCAATTAGTAAGAATTGTATAGGTTTTTTTTTTCCACTAATATCCTCAATTCTTGATTCAAGAAGCGTACATAATCAATAATACAAAATTTACCAACTACTGTAGTAAAGTGACATGCTCAAGTTCACCTTGCAAGAAATTGGCAAATATCAAAGACTACAAGCACATAAGCACATCCCAAGCTACAACATCCAATAATCAGGTCAGTAGCAGTGAAGTCACTTTACCAAAGTGATTTTACAAGCTCACGTAACGCAAGCAATAATAGAACCGCTTCTACAGTCCAAATTCCAAAGAAGAAAAACAAAGATTGGTAGCATCCTTATTGGAAATTAATGTGCAGCAATAAAGTACTACAAAGCTCAAAGTGGTACTAAGTAGTGACCTTTACATGATCAAATTCAGTTTCACAAAGATCCACACAAATTGAAAACACTGCAAGCATAGAATGACATAATTGATGTAACAACTGATAAAATGTACTCCCTGTATCCCGGTCATTTGTTGTCCTTTTCCATATTGGGGTGTCTCAGTCAATTGTTGTCTTTTCTATTTTAAGAAAAAACTTGATGAGCAATTTGAACATTCACACTCAATTTGTTCCACTTGTCAGTTAGTAATTGATCCCTTCCTCTTTCATTGGTATTTGTGACAACAATTGACCGGGACGGAGGGAGTACATAATTAATCAGTAATCAATTCTAAAAACCAAGCAAAACTCAGAGATGGAGTATACAAAGCTCATCTAGCTGCTAACTGTTGTAATTGCACCCTAAACCCCATGACTGCATAAAATAGGTAAAATGAAACGGTAAAAGAATCAATAGAAAACAGGTAAGAGAGAAAATAAGTAAAAAAAACCTCCGCGATCAAGCAAAACAAAGGTGGGCAAAGCTCCAGGCTTATTCTTGAAAGAGATGTCGGAATCCGAAAACAGTTTACACCCTTTTCGATTATCTTTAGGATAAACAACAGTACCAGCCAAAGTACCACCATATTGTGGTATACCAAAGTTACCAATTGCAGTATCATAATTACCCTTAATACTTTCAGGTGAAGTTAACCTCAGACTGTTCTTCTCCACCACAAATCTTGATTCAATTGAAGTAACCCAAGTTAGAATAACTAACCCTATAACTGTAAGCACCTCAATTGAAGAAGACATGCTTGCGTTTTTAGGGAAATGAAAGGAAATTGGAAATTGGGAGTTGTGTTTGGTTGAATTGTTGAATTTTGTAGCTGATGGGGGAATTTTACTTTTATTTAAGCGTGTGTGTCTTTCCTAAGGAAAGGAAAGAGACCTTGTGGGAGTAGGATCTATGACTCCTGTAGTCCTGTTTACTCGTTGGATTACATACTTCAACTTCGTTTCGTATAACTACTCTTCCATCTTTATTCGCTTAGTCTGTCGTGGTGCGGTTTAATTGGTGTATCACTATTTTTATGACGTGTTGTTCGTTTTGTCAACAAATGGCTATATTTTTGGATAGATTGTCTCAACAAATCTCACATTCATACAACGTGAAATAAAACAGGTTAGTTATAAATTATACTCCTTCAGTGAGTCCGTCCCGATCAATTGTTATCTATTTTCGTTTTGGGTGTATCACTTACTTTTTATCTATTTCTACTTTTGGTGAGTGGGGCATGTGATATGGGCAGGTGGACATGTGAGACAACTCCTTTGTTTTTCATTATTTTTCTCTTCTTTTTCTCATTTTCCTTGTCTTTGTGCCCAAATTGATAGATAACAAATGACCGAGACGGGGGTAGTACTTGTATACCCTCAAATACTTTAACGTGTATAATTCTCTTACAAAGTTCACCGATGTAACACCCCGATTTATTAAGGAGTCTTTAGCAAGGCATTCCCTAATAAACCGGACTGTTACCATCTCGGTTTCCCGAGGTAGTGAATAACAAATCAAACTCCAAGGCAATCTATATAATTATTTAACTTAATTATTACAAACTTCCTTTACGTCAAATTACAGAGTAACTAACAGCGGAAAACATAAATAAATGTGAAAGTCTTCTAAAAGATGATCTATCTACTAAGTCTTCTGATCCAGTGTCTCACGCCCATCAAGCTCCCATCCTATCTCATAAACCTGTCAAATCTGCTCACCAATATTTGGATCATCACAGGTGTTCACGAATACACAGGGTCAACCACGAGGTTGAGTAGGGTAATACTGTACAATAACAATAAACATGAATGATATGCATGCTCCACCGACATCTCCATCTCCGCCTCAATCACA
>JAGPOY010005201.1:0-11209 GCA_018983105.1 Silene uniflora | reverse complement strand
AGGTAATAATTTTGAGTTTTCTGTATATATAAAGTAGTTTGTCCATTTTCCTCTTTCCTAATACTATTTTTAAAATGTTTAGGCCTTGTTTGGTTGGAAGGATTTGGAGGGAAAGGGTGGGGAGGGGAAGGGAGGAATATAAAATCCCTTGTTTGGATAACAAAATGGGTTGGAGGGAAATGGAGGGGGAGGGATTTGGAGGGATACATTTTCCCTCCTCCAAGGCAAATCATAATCCCTCCACAATAGGAAAGATTTGGAGGGAAAATGTATCCAAACAAGCATTTTTCATTCTCCCTCCCCTTCTTTCCCCTCCCTTTCCTTTCCCTCTATCCCCCTCCCCTCCCTTTCCCTCCTATTTTGCTATCCAAACAAGCCGTTAAACTATTTTTTTAACATCATTGTTCAGTCCTCTAGGTCAATAAGGGGATCATATAAATTGGATAGAGGAAGTACTATATTATTTTCAGATCATAGAAATTCTCGATGACAAACGAGATCAGAAATTTAATAGCTTCTTTCCAACTCCTTTCCTATGTCTCATGAACTGGCCATGAACCATGGATTACAAGTTTTTGTTTATCCTAGACAAGAGTAACATATAGCTGATTGGTTTGCCAATTCCTTTCGAAGAGTTTATTAAAGACTTGTAGTAATAGGCTGAGAACCCATAGAAGATAAAATATAAGCCTCATCGGATCCATAGTATCCATGGAAATGCTGTATTGATGGGGTTTTCCATGTTCTATCACCCTTAACTTAGTTTGGAAAACTCCTTTTGCAGCACCTGTACACATTGAAGTTTTGATCCTATGACGTATGATGAAGTTACATATTTTTTTTTATTAGTTTGGAAAATCCTTTTGCAGCACCTGTAGATTGAGGTTTTGATCCTATCTCCTTTTCTCCTTGCTATGGTCATGAACGAGTCGACAAGGTCAATTCAAGACGACATTCCTTGGTGTATGATGTTTGCAGATGATATTGTCTTATAGATAGTGTTGAGGAGACAAAGGAAGGACTCTAAAGGAAATTAGAACTATGGAGGAATACTTTGGAAGCTCATGGATTTAAACTAAGTAGAAGTAAAACCGAACATTTAGAATATAGGTTTAGCGAAGGTTGAGATAGAGTCATAGAGAAGCGGGGACAGTCATTCAGGGATCCAAGTTTTTTCGATATTTAAGGTCTATTGTTAAAACAAGATGGAGAATTAGATGGGGATGTGTCTCATAGGATTAAAGCATGGTGATTGAAATAGAACAACGCCACAAAGTTACTAAACTACACCTCACTTAATTCCTCGCCTTCTCCAATTGAATGCTGGCGGCCACCACACTCCTCAACAGCTCCTCCCACCCTTTTTTCGCCGTAAGCACCATTTTCGAAGCCCACCTTTCTGCCTCACGACCACTGTATCCCTCTATTAATACCATCAACACCCCCAGTATCTACCCTTCGCTCCTCTTTCCACAAGCCTAAGCCCAATAACCACGTATCACAACCCCGCAGGACCACTACCCCAATCAACAAAATCCATTGGGAAAACCATTTCAAATACCTCATATAATTTCCGTGAAACAAGACCATAACCACCAGTCACTTGACCTCGTTTAGCCATCCTCCCTCCTCTCTTGTTGAGTGGATTTGGTCGACAAAGTTTATGTGCCATTGAATATTTGGTGATGAGGGGCGACCAAAATGGGAGGTGGGAAATAGGTAGGGTTAAAGGTGAGGGGAGAGAGTGGAGGAGGAAGGGCTGTGGTTGGCTTTTTGGCAATGTGTAGGGCACTGTTGGTGATGACTTGCTATTAAATGTGGTGGGTACAAGTGGCTGGTTGAGGTGGGAGTAGTGTGGCTGGGTGGATGTGGGGAGAGGGGATGACGGGGAACAGGAGAGAAGATAGTGTGGTATAGCGGTATCATTGGTAATAAAAAATACTACTATAGGAATGTATATTTCAAATGGAATTGCACATAATCGAGTATGCATACAATTCAATGGATTGGAGGGAGTATCTATTTGCAGGCCATTAGATGAGAAATATGTAAATTTGGTGATTCCGCCCATGTGCTTGTAACTAAACTTGAAAATGTGTATTTTTTATTCTTTAGAATGGAAAAGATCATGTTCTAGTGATATGGTGATAAGACTATTTGCGATACGTATGCAAACAGCTTCTGGTTGACGTTGAACAATTATTATTTTATCGGGAACATGGCTTAGTGTTTCATACTTCATACTTCATACCTCGTGCCTCATATCTCTCAAGTCTTAACTCTTACTCATACTTCATATGAATTCTCATGAAACCTCGGTCTGATTCTGAATATAGTTTTGCAAGGAAAATAAATTATTCCTTACCTGCATTAATTGTAAACCTGTCCTTATCCAGAAGATAACAAAATGGCCATCTTATTTATCCATATGTAAAATTGCTCTACAGTGTCATAGGTTCGGAAAAGAAACTGTTTTATTCTTATGTTTCAGTTTTTTGCTGGCTATAAAGGTTATAATGTTCTTTCTTAAAGTTGGCTTGCCGTAATTATTTGATAGAAACACAAATTGTTGTGAAGAATATTTCAGGGATGAGTTGGAATTAGCTAATTGTATTTGGGGTTTGGGCTTCTTCTTTAGGGGTGAGCATAATTTCAAATTTTCAATCAATGGTTTGTCTCTGTCCCGCTATGTAGGCTTTGCTGTCTTCATGAATGGACTGGAATCGCTAGTTGCGATATTAGTTGGTGGACAGATTAATTTTAGAATATAGATTACGGAATGTATAGGGACTACCCTATGCAATTTTTGTGAAGTGCATTTGACAATGCATTGTATTTATTTTACCTGAGAAATTTCATAAAACTATGTTTTTTTCGCTTTGCACTGAAAATTCATTAGGATTCTCCTTTAACCGCGTTAGGCTGAAATGCGTTTTTAAAATGAGTAAATTGGAAATTGGAGCATTTGGCAGAGGAACTATGGGCAATGAAGTTGGGTCTGAAGCTTCTTCAAGAAAGGGCAAAAGCTGGGTCTTTTTGGTGGCCGTACATCAGCAACCTTCCAGAGACATACAGTGTTCCTATATTCTTTCAGGGAGAAGACATCAAAAATTTGCAATATGCACCTCTTATTTATCAGGTAAAGTCTTACAATTTTTTTATACTGCAAAGTGAAAAAGAGGAGAAACAATGGGCAACACTGACTCATTTTTTGAGTGGTCCTTTGTTGTGTCAATTTCTGAGTTATGAAGGATGTCAATATCTTCTGTAACTGTTTCTTAGGCAGTTGTTTTGCTTGTTTGCAACGAAGAAAGCTTGATATTTTGGTTATAGTCGATCAGGCATAGGCTCCCTTATGAAAGTTAAAATTGAGCTCATATGTTGCAACAGGTAAACAAGAGGTGCCGGTTTCTTCTCGAATTTGACAAACAACTGAAACATGCCGTTACAAATCTCAAACCAATGGATCATCCTTTTGCCTCTCAAGATGTTGATGCATCTTCCTTAGGATGGGCTATGTCGGCTGTATCATCCAGGGCTTTTCGGTTGCATGGGAAGAAACTTGGTGGAAACCGCGAAAATGTGCCAATGATGTTGCCTTTGATTGATATGTGCAACCACAGCTTTTATCCGAATGCCAAAATTGTCCAGGATGTAAATACAGAAGACCCCAAGATGCTGGTAAAGGTAGGATACTTCTTCCCATTTTATTCTGAGTTCAATTTGTTTTACGCATCGATACCTTTTTGGGAATTTAATTTAGCTGTTAGGTAGGCGCGCCCTTTTGAGTAACCCATTTGACTTATATAATCAAATGATTAACTCATTATATGCAAACACTACTGCAGTGAGGGAGTGATTTTTCTATATTTTTATTATTATTGGTATATTTTCTGTTACAACAATTTTACGTTGCTTACTTCTCCGATTTTTTTCACTCTTATTTCCTTTTCTATATTTAGGATTTTTTTTCAAAAGAATATCCTTATACTTATTTCTCTACGGATTATTTTGATTGTATTATAATTATTATCTACTTTTTTTTAAAGAAAATTGTTTCCAAATCGTACGACTTTCCGATTCCTACTATCTTGACTACTTTTTTTTTTTCTTGTTCTCATTTTTTACCTGCTTGTCATTGTTGTATTTGTTATTGATGATAATGGCGTGTTCTGTTAGCCGATTCTATATCATTTTGGGATTAAGACTCCGTTAGTATTGTTGATGATAGTGGTTTGATCAAATAAGCAAATTTTACATTGCGTCTCTAGACTCTCTACCTATTTGGCAAAATTAGTCCTCAAAGTCAACATTGATGGACCATTTAAGTCAAATGGGGATTCCTTTAGTGAACAAAACGTTGATTGGGGACAATGAATATAGGATGGAGATAGCAATGCCTTTTTAAACACAAACATATGAAAATAGTTGTTTCAATGCATGGAATGAGAGTTAATCTTGTATCGACATACATTTAGAGAGATTAAAGGTCATAGTTACATCTTGAACCACCAAAGCCAAATGAGATATAAATGGGGAGACAGTACTTCATAGTTCATAGTGAAGTTATCTTTGTGGCCCATGTTCTTAACTTCTCCATATGTGACGAAATGGTGAAGGTGATGATTACTCCATATCTTGTGGTTGTAAATTGCAATGCATGGGAGTATTAACTATTTCTTTATTTGTCTTCCTGTAGGTCATGGCAGAAAAGGATATCAAACAACATGATGCTCTAGAGCTTAACTATGGATGTCTAAGCAATGACTTTTTCCTATTAGATTATGGATTTGTGATTCCTGGTAATCCTTATGACTCTGTTGAGCTCAAGTATGATGGAGCTCTTCTTGATGCTGCGAGTATTGCTGCTGGGGTTTCCTCTCCTTGTTTTTCATCACCAGCGTCATGGCAGCGAGAAATATTATCAGCCTTAAATTTAGATGGCAACGCTCCTGACCTGAAGGTTTCTTCTATATTTTCTTGATCTGCATTGCCTTATGTCGCCAACAGACTTTTTTTTTTTGAGTAACGATATTTTCTATTTATCAATTGATTTATGTTGTCACAAACAATGCTACTATTGTTGTAAATTTTATTTGCACGTAATTTGCCATGGGATCAAGTTGCTCTTTTATTCTCAAATTTATATTGGGATCTTATTCGTTTCTTTTTTGTGTAAGGTAACATTGGGAGGTCCAGAATTAGTGGAGGGTCGACTATTAGCTGCATTAAGAGCGCTTCAGACAGAGGACGCAGAAACTGTAAGGAAACATGGCTGGAGTACTCTTAAGTCCTTTTCTGCTGAAGCTCCCCTTGGTGTTCCTAAAGAAATCAGTGTTCTCAGAACTGTGATTGCCTTATGTGTGATAGTTTTTGAACATTTCCCAACTAAAATTATGGAGGATGAGGCCCTACTAAAAGAGGATGTGTCCAGCTGCTCAGAATTGGCCATCAAGTTCAGATTACAAAAGAAGTTGACGATTGTGAATGTGATGACAGAGATGTCAAAAAGGCTGAAGCTTCTCCTTTCCAAACAATCAGCCACTGCATCTTAGGGATGATCACTGTTGTGTCCTATGTTACTCAGTCTCGGTTTGAAGAATTGGACATGGGTGTGTACTCAAAGTGTTGGACTCGGCTATTTTATGAAAAATTCCCAATTTTTGGTCTAAAATGAAGTGTCAGGGGCCATACGAATGTCCAAGTATCAAGTGTCGGACTTGAGGTACGCGAGCTCATATGAATTTGTCAAAGTAACATAGGTTGTGTTGTGTCTAGTGTCTGTGCTGCGGATTTCTTGTTTGGGTGACAAAATATATTTGGATCCGTAGCCTCGTTATGGTGCATTGGTGCTTCCTGTTGTCTCCATTCCTTCCATTCTGCTTTATTGTCTGTACTGTTGTGTCTAGTATAAAGGCACGTCTTGGCCCCCTCATTTCCATGCCTCTCAACCTCGGTCCGGATTCTCTCCATTACTTAAAAAGAAATGGACCTCAAACTGACCTCTTTTGTTATCTCAAACGTGACTGAAAGTCACCCCATAGCAAGTGGTCAGGAGGAGGTCGAAATCCAGCCAAAAAGTCGTGTTTGACAAAGTTTTTTTTTATTAAAAGTTATGTTTGACAAACTTGTGTTTTTTTAAAGGTGATATTTGGAAAAACTTCTATTTTAAAGGTTGTGTTTGAAAAAAACCCTACAAATCTATATATAACTAGAGGTGGCAATCGGGTCAGTCGGGCCGGGTTCGGGTTGGGTCATATCGGGTTCGGGTCAGCCCGGGTTAGCATACCCTTTCGGGTCGAGTTGAATCGGGTTCCGGTCTTTATCGGGTCGGGTCATTTCGGGTCAAATGATGTATCGGGTTTGGGTCGGGTCATTTCGTGTCAAATGATGTATCGGGTCGGGTCATTATCGGGTCCGGTTACTTAATCGCATTACAACAATTTTTTACCATTAAATTTAGTTTTTAACCTAGTATTTGGTTTAATTACTTCATTATTAAGTCAAACATATCAATAGAAATACAAAATCACTTTCATTTTGATCAAAATTAAGCATTATAATTATCTGGTCATCAATTTAATCGGGTCAGTATCGGTTCGGGTCAATATCGGGTCGGGTTTGGGTCGGGTTCGGGTCAATGATAATCGGGTCGTGGAGGGTTACGGGTCATCATCGGGTCGGGTCGGTTTCGGGTCACAATATTTCGGGTCGGGGTCGGGTCGATTTCGGGTGACAACATTTTCGGGTCAGATCGGATCAGTTTTGCTCGGGTTCGGGTCGGGTCAGCTTGCCAATATATAACTATAATAGAGGAACCACTTGCCACGTGTCCTGCTCACATTAATCTATTTCCCGCCAAATTTCATTCAGTTAACCAAAACAGGAAAGAAAATCATACATTATTGCCACTATTATTCCTTGCTTTTTCTACCCATGACTAAATATTTTCTCACTTAACTAAAATAGGAAAGGAAATTATACTCTATTGACACTATATTATTCCTTGCTTTTTCTACCCATAACTAAATCAATACATATATATAAAGTAGAAACTTTTCGAGCGATATGATTGACTACAGGTTTTGATAATTAAAGCAAATTTTATTAAAATTATCTTAATAAGAGTAGATTTCGGAACAGATTTAATAATTAAAGCAAATTTTAATAAAATTATCCTAACAAGAGTAGATTTCGAAACAAATTTAATAAAATTAGATTTAATTTCTTATTATTTTTAAAAAAATATTTTCATAAAATTAACCAAATATAAGTAGATTAAAATTATCACATAGAGCAGAAACATTTCAAGCGATATGATTGACTATAAGTTTTAATAATTAAATCAAATTTTAATAAAATTATCCTAACAAGAGTAGATTTCGAAACAACTTTAATAAAAAAAAATTAAATTAAGTTATCCTAACAAGAGTAGATTTCGAAAGAAATTTAATAAAATTATCCTAATAAAATTAGAATTAATTTCTTATTATTTTCAAAAAATATATTTTTATAAAATTATCCAAATATAAGTAGCAGTAGGTCTTGCTTGCGACGGGTCGGATCTTGCGATGTGTATTTTGTGAGAGGAAATGGGTAGAGGGGACAAGGTGGGCACCCCCCCATGTGCTTCTCCACTCACTCTTGATGGGTATTTTGTGAGAGAATATGGTATCCGTCACTCACTTGTGACGGATAGTGTCCGTCACAAATGAGAATTTGTGTATAAGTAGATTACAACCTTCAACATGTCTCCATCTGGGATGCCAATGTCAAGGACCATTTCTGTGAGAGCTTTAAAAGTATTCTCTCAATTAAGGAAGTCCTAATTCAGTCCACAGGATCTTCCCATGATGCTAGATTGCTACTTAATTCTTGGTGCACTGGTGGTGTTTTGAGGCTCCATCTGGCTTACACTTGGTTTAGACCTATAAATGAGGTCAGACCTTATCTCAGATCAGTATTTGGTGTGGCAGTAGAACCTAAACATTTTATTATTGCTTCTCTTGTTGTCCAGAAGAGACTGACCACAATTGACACACTCCAAGCTAGAGGCTCATGCATACCTAACCGTTGTATCCTGTGTAAGAGGGCTAATGAGTCTCATTCTCATTTATTTTTCAAATGCTCTTTCTCTCAGGCGTTATGGAGAGGGGTATTGAGTTGGATGCAGATCAATGGTCGCAGTAATAGCTATATAGCTGAGCTAAAATGGAGTAAGGGTAGAGGCAACTGTAGACATTGGAAGCATGCTTGGTATGTTAGCAGTCTCATGGCTGTGATATATGGCATTTGGCGCGAAAGAAATGCTAGAATCTTCACTGGAGTAGAAAGCTCGGTTGCACATTTACAAAACAAAGTACAGTATACCATTAGTGTTTCGCTTTTACACAGATTTTCTTCAGTTTTGGATCCAAGAATGATTGATACTCTTAATACTAGACAGGCCTTACTTGTATAGATAGGCCTTAGTGGATATTCTTTGTAAAAATGTATTCTTTTCTTTGCCCCATTGAGGATGAATGAGAAGAACTATAACCTTTTTGCAAAAAAAAATAAAAAATTATCACATAGATAATAATAGTCATAATAGTGCAAGTTGTCATTTTTATTTTTCCCCCACCTATATACTCATACATTTGTAATTTGCATTTTTGCGTCAAAATTCAAGAAGTTGGCGGATAAATAATGAATTTATTTTATTAAAATGTTATGTAAATATGGTGTACTATAACCTTATTACGTAACTACACAAAGTATAAACAACGGTTCCATCAAAATATAATCGCTAAATAATCATTGGAGTGTGTACATAAATCATAAATGCCTCCATATAACATTCAAACGATCAATGCATATAAAACATTTCAACGATCAATATATAGTACTACTTTTGTTTTATTAATTTACTTTCTATAAGAATATGGAGATCATTCGGTGGAGGAACTAAACCGAGAATATTGAAGTAGAATTAGGCGGTTTGGACTACTCGAAACTTTTGTGTAACAACGGAGCAACTCATAATATTATTTTATATGATGAATTGATGATTAGTTATAAACTCACACATTAGCCTAAATTTCGAATAAGAGTGGTTCTGAAAGAGTCTTAATAATAGACTACTTATTATTACTCAACGTCTGAAGGGTGTACATATATTATGATCATTAATTAATTGAATCAAATGAATGCACATTATGTTTTGATCCAACATGATCTTGCTATTTACTCATAAAACTTTGTGCTTAAGCGAAAACAATATCCATTGAGGTCATATTATTCCATGACTACATAAAAAAATGTTAAGAGTTAGTCAATTAATTCTGTTGAAGTTTATCTGCCCAAGTCAGTTTTAGTCATGATTAGCTTTACGTAGCAGCGTCAAGAACAACAAGGCCACACGAAGAAATTTGTTTAAGAGGTTTTCGCATAACTACCAAATTAGGCGTCATGTTATATATTTTGCATGAAGTTTATAGACGAAAAGCATTATTAATCGTAGATAGTGAAAAACTAATTATGTTGTTTAGAGATCTAACGAATTCTCCAAACATGCTACATATAAAATTGAGATACCTGTTGTTTTGCGTATCGCCAATTAACTTTTACATGGTTATAGGTTTACGGGCGAGAATATATTGGTAGATATCGTAAGTTAATTTAATTTGCAAATCTCATAATGGCCCGTCTCAGTTATCATGGGTTCACTTTTAAGAAACTGAAAATTGTGATTTCAAGAATAATGGTCTGTGCAACAATAAATAAAGTTAGAGGGGCCGATGTTTTATCAATAATTAACTCTATTTACCCCGTAATTTTGTTTTCACCAATTTTCAATAGGTTTTTTTTAGTCAACTTAGCTTGAGTTATATATTACCAAACCATGACAACGCTAATCAACGTTTACAATCTGTTGTTTAGGGAGTTTTTAGGACACACAACATCTATATTGTTAAAAATGATCATATTGGGAGCCTCGTGCATCTCACAAGCCTTCAAACTTGAGGCTGAGATAGAGTTTCATTATGTAGAAAATAAGTGATAAAACTATTGAATACTCTATTATATTAAATGTCGAATGCTATTTTAACCTACGCTACTCGACAACTTCACATAAATAAAAATCATTTCACAATTTCATCTACTAAAAAAATTTCATATACTACCCGCATATAATAAGAAGCTAATAAGATAGATGATTAAATAAAAAAATGTTTGCAAAACTAATTGAAATGTAGCTATTTTAGGGCAAAATGACATAGAAGGACTTAAAAAATACTCCATATTTAATATTATAAATTGATGGATTAAAAATAAAAAAAAAACTGGTAGCTTTTTCTCACATGGTACTCTTATTTTGATAAATAATTTATCTAGCAAATACTTAAAAAAAAATGAACATAAAAGATAATTTGGTCAAATAGGTTTAAGTTTATTTCTTCAAAATATAGCTGAAATATGAGATATTTCATGATCTTCGAACTTCCTCATATCAAATTAGTATCTTTTTTATTTTTTTGTGATCATATTTACTTGCTTTCGAGCCTATTCTTAAGAATTGATTTCAAACTTTTGTTTAAAAATTATAAAAATGTTACCATTAATCATAATATTTAGTCTTATAATTCTTAGAGATATTAAAAAGAGAAGTGGGTATATCGAAATACGAGAAAGTCGTATATAAAAAAACAAAGGGAATATTGTTTCTGCACAGTTGTCAATGCAGTAAAATTATGTTGTAAGAGATCTAACATATACTCTGAACGAACACATTGAATTGAATATATATGATTATGATATCTGTTGTTTTACGTAACATCATTCAGTTTTATGTAGTTGTTGTAGGTTAAAATTATTTGTAGAACACATAAAGGCGTGTCTCCGTTATTAAGGGTTCATATTGGTGAACAACACCATACTTATAAAGATAGCGTTTTGTATTTAATTTAAATCAGGTTGTGCCTGCAATAATTAAAAATCTAACTACATACTATAACTTTGTCACTCTATATAATACTATTGAATAACAAATTTTTTATGCTAAAAGCACTAATAATTCATCATGATCACCTACACTAACCATGATTTTTTTTTTTCCATCGAGGATTCAACATAGTTGGACTTTTTTTATTAACTCAAAAATATATTTTTATAGATAATCCTAATCGGAGGCCCGTTCACCAATAAAGTTTCTGCTTTATATATATAT
>JAGPOY010005200.1:3439-14649 GCA_018983105.1 Silene uniflora | reverse complement strand
ATTGCAAGGCAATTGGAGAACATTTCTAGCACACGCGGCATCATCTCGAACGGTTTTGGGTGCAACTAATAGGAGGGGATCTAGGTTGATTCCTCGTTCTTAGGCCATTTTGCACGGACCGAAGGTTATTTCTCATCTCTTTTTCGTATCATGCATTTCGTATATGACCCGTAAATTTCACATGTAAATTTTCATTATAGTCCTAAAAATTAAGGGGTCAATATACGGATATTCCCCACAGACGTAACCAATGGCCTAAGTGAAAAATTGGAGCTAAGTGGAGAAGCCCCCACGGGCTGGGAGGACACCCCCACGGGTTTTGAAGCAGAACGAAGCAAAAAGAGGCGTTTGTGCCTAGGACCCGGGCGACTCGGAGAGGACCTGAGCGGGTTTCACCTGACCCGAGTGACTTCCTTGCGACCCGGGCAGGTCCAAGGTACAAATGCGCGGGACGACTTCCTTGCGACCCGGGCTGCCCCTAATTACTCCGCCATGTACTTGAACGATACTCCACCTCTACTTAACCTAATTATAGCACTTAGTATAAATACCCTCTCTTCCTCATTAGCCTAAGATAGAGAATTAGGAGGAAATTAGGACTCAATGAGCTTAATCATTTGTAATCAAATCTTTAATTACTCTTTAATTTAGCTTAATCATTCAACAACAATTCATAGATTAGATTGAAGATTACTTGGGTTGTAATTGGAGAATTGACATCTCTTCATTTATGAAAGGGTTTTCTTCTTATTTCCATTATTGCTCAATTTTCTTAAGTTGGTACAATCTCTAATCCTTTTCATTACTTGTTAATCTCTTTGATCATTCATCATGTTTCCATATGCTAGTTACTCTTCCTCCATTACTTGCAATTTCACCACCATGATTAGTGAGTAGTTACCCAACTAGGGTAAATGGGTAATTAGGGGAATGATTGTTGGGATGAATACATGTTGATGTTGAGGGTTAATTGATTGATTAAACTTGTTTTAATGTTATCTAGTCTTATGCATGCTTTATGTTTGATGAAATGCTTGAAAGACAAAACTCGCATTGCTTGATTCTCTTTAGTCCAAGCGAACCTTGTAAGATCCAAAGCCTCAAGGCTCGCTAGACTACTATTCAACCTTCATCGTAAGATCGAAAGCCTCGATTGAGGGTTAGACCGTGTTTAAGACTAGTAGGGGAGTTAGGGTGTACGTGTGTCACTAACCCTTTCCGACCTAAGGGTTGTAAGATCGAAAGCCTCGACCCTATTTCATTATTACCTCAATCAATCTACCCAATACTTGATTACATGAATTCTACCTATGATTATCCTCTATGACCCCATGACACCCTAGTATTTCTCTTTATTTGATTACATCTACACTTTACTTACTTGTTTTTGCTTATCTTTAGTTCATAGACTTTACCTCCAAATCAATTGTTACCTTCGAGACTTGACTTTGCATAATTAAGACAAATAGATTGCTAATACTAGTTACCCGTCCTTTGGGATCCGACCTCTACTTACTACTTGCTAGTTAGTTTGAGTTATAAATGTGTTTGATAAGGCGTGACGACTAAGCCTCTCCATCAGCTCCGCATAATCAGAGGTGAATTAGACTAATTTTTTGAAGCGCAAAACTACCTCATTGGCAAAAAAAAACACCGGTATAATCGTTGTACTCAAAAATTATTGTTTTTAGAGGGAAAAAAAGAAGATGAAACTGAAACTTATAAAGGTTTGTATGACCCGGATTAGACTAATTTTTTTTTTACCTTATCGTTTTAACATCATTGAATAATTATTTTGTTGTACGGGAAATGAACTTTGAATCTAAGGACGATAGAGGGTGGTATGAGATTCCAAGGGGTTGAGATGCTCCAAGAGATGGATTTAGAACCCATACATGTTTGCAACTATTTCGTTCAATGAAGTTTAAATCTTGGGGTGAATTGGGCTTTGGGGGTATGGGCCGGTATGGCCTATGAGATTCCAAGGGGTACGATTAGAATAGAGTTAGAATCAATCGAGATGAAAAGAAAAAAAAATCACAAAGTACTATGACTTACCAAATATATGCTTAAAATAATAATTTTTCAAAAGTTTTATTTAAAATCTACGAGTACTGATGAATTAACCTTACACCTTCACTCCAAAGTTATATATTTAAAATCTACTTCATTTAACACTCTACATTGCCACCCGTGCAGGGAGTATCATTATCCACGTATGTTGACACCATCGCCACCTGTCCACCTCTATCCTCGAGCCACCATAATACCATTTCTATTTATTTATACCTACTAGATACTACCTCTTTATCGTAAGTTGTAACCATCCGCCTCGCTCACTATTATATAGTGAAATAAAATGCCTTTATAATTTACAAGTCTTCCTCAATTAAGAATTGATGATGGAATAAGGTAGAGTAACTTTTATTATCACATAAGACAAATATATTCTCTATGACACATTAATAGTACTCTCTCGTTTTTATTAATTTCTTCCACTTCCTAAACAGCAATTTAAAAATATATAAATAATACAAAATATATATGAAAAAAAAAGTAGGTGAGCCATATTTATAAAAAATGAGCAAAAGAGGAAAAAGAAATGAAATTAATGAAAATGTGGGAGTATAACCCAAAACTTTTGGGTTTATATAACTTAAAAAATTCTCTCATAAAAATTTGCAGAAAAAGATTATAATTAATTCTTCGTCATTTCATTGATGATTTCTTCCACTTTTCTTTTTTGTACTTTTTAGCCACCTTTAATTTATATATTTCACCCCTTTCGCGCCTAGTTTAACTCACCTCCATTATTTCCTATCCATTTTTATAGAGCTTATTATCTAGCACAAATTCTCATTAAAGACCGACACTATCCGTCACAAGTCAAAGATGGGTCATGCTCCTCTCGCAATAAAGCAACTGGGAGGGCAAGTGGGGTGAAAATGGAGGATCATATGTATATTGCCACCAAGCAAGACGCATTGATTATCTAGTGTCTCACTTAGTGGAAGATATAATAAAATGAGGGAAGTATAACCTACTCTCGCCATCCAAATTTATTTTTTTCCCATTTGACATTATCAGTTTCCAAGACGCTACTTTGACCAAATTTTTTGACATCTATTTATAATGTTTCGTTGAAAAATATATTTTAGTGAGAGATTGTTTGATGATTAATCAAATTATTTAAGTATATATATGGGTTATAATTAATTAAAAAAAATCTTTAAAAATATCTCTCTAAAAAACTCTTGTCTCCACCAAGGCACCAATCATACGCGGAGTTTCCATTGATAATAACCAGTCGATGGTAAGCAACAAAACTGTTTCATCTGTTAAACAATAGGGTGTTGGTGTGTAACCGAGCTGATTTCAACATGAGCTCGGGTGAGCTTGGAATCGGCTCAGAATGAATCAAACGAAAGATCCCCTCATCAAAAGCAACATATAAATATCGATACGAGGCCGAGCCAAATTGCCAGATCATGTTTGTGATACCTGGTTTATAAGAGAATTATTTTTTTTTGTTTCCATGAATTGGTTTTCGATTATGCATATTCTTTGTAAGTATCGTATAAGGTGTTCTATTAATAAATTATTCTTTTCTTTCAAAATATTTAAGTATATGTCTTAATTTTTTAAATTTTCAACTTATTCAAAATTTCAACAAGGTTAAAGTTGAATAACATTAATCTAAAAAGTAAAATACGAAAAACAAATATATTTAAAACAAGTGTTTTGCCAAAATCCTGATTTCGTCAACCTTTTGAAATTTGATCAAAACACCTAAAATGGACATAGAGGAATGACAAAGTGAATCAAAGAATTGATGGTGACTTATGTTATGATGTCATTGCGAAATTGATGGTTGTTGTGTAATCCCTACCCCACGCAACCCCAATCATTTTATGGCCAATTTTTCGAGTGCCTTTTAGTGGTGGACAAGGTGCCATTTTGTCTTTTTCGAAGAAAAAGCAAACTTTACATAGACCTAAAATTTTGTAGAGGTTGAAAATAAAATGTGACAACTCAATAAAATGAACAAAAATTCTAATTATTTTCAACCTCTACAAAATCAAATTTATAAAATGAGCAAATATCATTATTTTTGTTCATTTTATAAATTTTCTGATTACCCTATTGCGATGTAATTTTCACAGGGAGAGAGATCACCACTCAATAATACTTTGTATCTAAATAATTGAAAGAAATGCATTCTACAATTTTTAGGAAATCGAGAGTATCCTAATTATAGAAGAACATAACTTGATTAATGGAGATTTCAAATTTATTATCTAAAACTCCTTAGGTAAGATATAGCATGCAATGATGAGCCTATACAATACGCTTATTGTGCGTTCAAGGTAACCAAAATACATATTTAACTCGTTTTATGTCCTAACCAAACTCGCTTTCGTGATATGACACTATCTTTTAAAAGTGCAAGATTATATATACAAGGTTAAGTAAAAACTTGTCCTCTTGTATTTTTGTTCTGTTGTCAATACACTTATGTAAAATGAAACACAAATAGGATCCTACATCCAGTTGTATAATGCTCATTATACATATGGCTAGAATTCGAGCTAATATATAAATTAAAGAACTCGAGCTATATATTCCGAGCTTATTTTTACCCGTTTCAACAATTCTTCATATTCTTAGTATATGCTTCGAGTTCTTGGCATTCACATCTACTACTGGTTCAACAACATTTTAATTACATGAGATTTTGAGCCTATATAGAGTCTTTTGATTCTAATTGTAATGTACTAATGTAGAGTCTTTTGTTGAAATTCTATATACAAACTAGTTTTAAGTTACTTTGATATCCTTATTGATCTGTTGTTGAACAATATGATATTAAATATGACTTACTAATTAAATTTCCCAAGGCTTTTGCAAGTCATCTAAGAAGTCGAGCTACTACACATAATACATGCGTTATTGAACATAGAACTTGAGCTAATCCTCCCCTTAACTCAAATAGCGAAGACCTTGCACTATTCACAAATGAATAGTGTTTCCCCTTATGAATAGTTGAACTCTGCTGGGCGGGTTCGGGTGGGCTATACGCGGGTCGATTCGTTAGCTGCTTGGGCTTTGCCACTTATCAAACTGAATTGTTGATTTATCAAGCCCAATAATATAGAAAAAAGTTTGAGTCATCAGACATCCATTGAAGCTCCGCCTGATGCATGACTTGCCAATTGAATTTCCCAAGGCTTTTGCAAGTCATATAAGAAGTCGAGCTACTACACATAATACATGTGTTACTGAACATAGAACTCGAGCTTATATATATAAAAAAAATCGATCCATCAGTCATTAGCAATTAAAGCTCCACCTAATGCGTGACTTGCCAATTGAATTTCCCAAGGCTTTTGCATGCAAATCATCTAAGAAGTCGAGCTATTACACATACTACACACGTTATTGAACATAGAACTCGAGCTTAAATATAAAGAATTCGAGCCTTCAGTCATCAATCATTGATGGTAAAAAATGATTTCGATTGAAGAAAGAGAGTTATAATAATTTATTAAATAAATTAGAGGGAGAAGATGACTAAGTAAGGCATAATGGAAGAATATGAATATATAAAGAATGTGAGTCATCCGTCATCAGCCAATAAACCTCCGCCCACCATTGGTAGTAAAAATTGATTAATTTCCTAACGATTTTGATTGAAGAATGAGAGTTGTAATAGTTGATTGAATAATTTAGAGGGAGAAGATGATTAATCTGTATAATGGAAGAAGATGGAGATCAGTAGTTAGAATAGGGAAGCAGTTATGGAGAAGAGGGATTACGTTTGATTTGTTTTAGGTTTGTTTTAGGATTTAATAATTGTATTAGAGAAAGACTAAAATAACCCTGGATGTACAATAATAGGAATACATCCAGTTGTATAGTCTATGAACTGAAAATTAAAGTCATACAGTAGTTTTTCAAAACAATTTGGTATATAGGATGGATTTAAGAAAAACACTAGCACAGTAATAATAAATGTAAAGCTACTCCCTCCATTCCGATTATCATTTGTTTACCTATCTCATTTTTTGATGTCTTATTCACTTAATACCTTTCTAAATTGGGAATGTTTTTCATGAGTTACTTGATCATCATCCACTACCTCATCTTGCCCTACTTGTTATCCAACAATTATATCCAATCAGATGATCGGGACGAGTTGAGTATTGTATGTTAATTTTTTTTTTATCTAAATAATCTTATATTTTATAACAATAATCGAGATATTTAAATAAAATTTATAATCATCATAAAATATCATCCTATCATAATAAAATCTATAACCCTGACCTTATAAAACAGTAAATCTCTCTTGAGACAATATTATCAATTAATCCATCTTACCTTAATAGTGTTCTACATACAAACTCATAACTCAAGAGGAGATGTTGTTTTGTCAATAATTGAGCCTTAATTGTTCAATCAAACCCCACCCATTATAAACATAGGATAGGCTCATAAGTGGATACCACAAAAAATCTTGCCTTGATTGAGTGATACCTTAAGTTAATCTGTTCACATACAATAATAGAAGAAATAGATGACCGTTGTCCAATCACTAGACTTTATAAAACATGATATTTTTCCATGTGATCTTTTGAGTAGAAAGAAATTACTCCGTATGTAACTTCATGGCTTGACTTGATAGCAGCCTTGGATATCCTTTGTCAACGCACCACACCAACCTTACGAGTTTTTTTTGACCCAAGGGAACACCCGAACACCCTGCAAGCCCGGGGACCAGGTAAGTCATCAAGGTTGTCCTTGACGGCAGGTAATACCGCAACACTCCCGTGTAGGGAGTCGAACTCGGGACCTCTCAATTCCTTGCCATATTGCAAGACTTTAAGGCACTCCCGCGCTCCTCTACACTCAAGCCACTTTGGTACCAACCTTACGAGTGATAGATTGGATTATTCCTATCAATTAACCCTTTTTATTATTGGAATTTGGATAATAACCGTTCTCTCCAAGAAAACATGACAACCACCCCCTGAACTACTCGGCCCAGCCCGGCCCGTATTCTTGCATATAAAAACGACCTAGCCTGATTAACTCGTTTCCCATGCCTAAATACATTACCGCTTTCTAAACATTATTTCCACAACTTCTTGAGTCGGCAAGAACCGAAATTGGAAGGAACGTCTCATATCGACATTATTATTGACAATCATCATAATCCAATCTAATGGCAGAGTTCAATACAGATTTTGGAGCATTTACTTCGTTTTAGGTGGTGACGTAAAATGTGAGTTCAAATTCTTTGTTCCATTAGCTCTCCACTTGACATATCAGCTTTAAACATTAAAAATAAGTATCTAGATAGCATAAGTGTTAGAAGATTAAAGCAATGAGGCACAAGATTGACACGAAAGTAGGACCGAGGATCCGAATTCGTAAAATGTATGAGGAATACTTACTATAAATCCTCTGTCCCATTTCGTATCTCATCTTATGTCCCATCACTTCTAATATTGACCCATAAGCACTTTGATAATATATTATTACCATTTCTATTATTTTATATGTGATTGTCAAGATTTTAAGGTTGTGAAACACAAGAAAAGATATAAAAGTCGGACAGGTGATATCAAGTGGGGAATGCTTTTAATGAAAACAAAGTTAACCTATTAACAAAAAAAAAAAATCCTTTCTGATTACTTCAAGTCTAATAACAAGAGTATAAAATTACATTAATGCTTCACAAGGGCTTGGATTTTATGTACACAAAATCCATCTCTAAAATTAGTACTCCATACCTTTCTTACAATATCCAATTGCAACAATATCCTATTTTCCTCCATTTCATCAGTAAATTTCTCCATGGTCACCGGAATGCGGCACAGAGTTGATGACTTGATTCCGGCAAATTTAACGATGACTCAAGGGCCATTCAGCTATATCATTGAGCATGAGCATTCAAGACCAGAAGTATGACCATCGATACACCAATTAATGACGGAAATAATCTTGATTTTGAGCATACACAAGCTCCATTGAGACCCCTTAAAATTACCAAATATGATACTACCATTTATATACTATAAATATTATTAGGAGTGCACATGTGAGCCAAACTAGCTACCCACTGAAGAGAAAATGTCAAACTGTTTTTGTCATGTATAACAAGGATCATGTGATGTAGATAAAACCAGAGAAAAGCTGCAGTCTAGTACTACAAACAATCAGGATTCACAAAGTTTTTGATTTCATCCATTAGGGTGTAGAAATGATCATTGTTTGGTAAGAAATAGAATCCAATTGTGGCTTGTTCTAGGAATAGCAATTTCACCTCATACCCCGCGATTCTTAGCCCTTCAACATAGGCCAATTGCCAGTCTTGACTAAGGTCGAAACCAGCTACAGCCACTAAACTTCTCGGAAAATTTAGCCCTTTGATACTCTTCCCTCTTGGACCGAATATATTACAAGCGGGATGGTCTCTATCTTCTCCTTCAGGAAGATATGCCCGCCAATACCAATCCCGATCCTGGATTGTAACAAAATACTTCCCGTCCAATCTATTCTCGGACTCAGTCCTAGGTTCTCCTCCAAACATCGGATGGAGTAAGATATTTCCGATCACATCAACACCTTCCTCAGAAGCCCTAACTGCCACATGATGGGCAATGTTTCCTCCCGAACTATCCCCGCAGAGATATACATGAACCTTAGAATCCTTCCCACTTTCTAGCCATGGTCTTGTAGAAACCCATTTAAGGGCTGACCACCCATCATCATAGGCGGCTGGGTATCTGTGCTCGGGTGACCTTCGGTAGTTCACCGACACAACAACCGCCTTACAATGGCTAACAAGACGCCTACACAAGGTGTCATATATGGCACTATTAGCCGAAGAGTGGGTGAAACTCCCACCATGAAAAAATACTATAACAGGCACAACTTTATTTGTACTCAAGGGCTTCTCTAACTCTATAACACCCCATTGTGCCTCACTTCCTGAAGATGGCATGTAAACCCGGTTTAGAAGATTCGTAGACTTATCGACAATGTCGAAAGAGTACACCCCATCAACTGGGGTTGTATTCGCAAGGACTTTACGGTCAAGATATTCATTCAATTCCCTATTGAACGTTCCATCTGGGCGGCGAAGAAGGTTGTAAGCAAGCTTGAAATTCGATATCAAAATCCATGTGTTTAGTGGAACAACACTCTGTAACAAGAATTTCAATTAATTCAAATGACCAACAATTCATTGGTACCAAATTTCCTTGCTATATATTCGTAATTGATATTAATAATATAGGACTTTGTGAGTATTATTATTGAGGAACAAGTGGACACTAGGTTACGCGAATAATCAAATTACCTTTCAAAATATGCTCAATATAAAAAGGTAAACAAATGAATGAGATGCCCGTAAATGGTAAATGGAATAGATAAACAAATAACCGGACTAATGAAGTATAAACTAAGAATCAGTCATGTGAAAAAGAGAAAGTACCAAATTCAGACAATTAAACAAAGATTGATGATCAAATATATAAAAGCAACTAATACCAAAAATCTAATCAAAGATAAAAATCCATTGTTTTGATTTGAAGCTATCATGTGTACAGTACATCACACTGTTTTGACTTTTTTGACCAAGAAAATCACAAACCCAAAATAGAAATGTACAAATAAAAGACACATTTAGAATTTATATATCAGCATTATAACAAGCAGAAATGACAAGTTAGAAGCTCAAGAATCTAGTCTTTCTCCTTTAAACAGACACCCAAGTTGAGCATCATATGCATATTTCAGTAAACAAAAATCATAAATTATGAAGATCAGTTGATAGACATATCCGTCATAAAATTAAAACACGTCAAATTGTACAGCATATATATATATCTATCTATTTGACCGGTTTTAAATTGAAGACGGATATACCAAACCTAAACAAGAATTTGTGGATGAAGATACATAGGGTATCAAGAGATCTCATCACATCAAAAATCCAAAAATTAAAAATAAAAAAAATCCAAAAATACCTTGCATTCATTTGTATTGATTTCATTACTGCCAGCCATAAGAGCAAATGAAAGATGTATCACGTTTTGGGGTTGTTTATGAAGTTTGATTGCTGTTGTAAGACGTGGGTTAGTATGGTTTGGTTAATAATCATGCCCACCAAAATTTGAAGTAAGAGTGTTTGTTTTTTATGGGGGAGTTTTGATTTGTTGGTATTTATAATAAGGAAAGGAGGAGAAAGAACACAAGTAATTACAAGAAGAAGAATAGATGTGGACAAATAAAGCGGGGGATTTAAGAGGAAGAAAGAGAAAGAGGGAGAAAGGGAAGAAATAAGCGTGGAGTCAAATGTAAAAGGTGCGACGGTGCTGGACGGAGATTTAACAAACGACAAATATGGTGCCCAATCTAAACACACTTTGTGGAATCCTGGGACCTTTTTCTCTTTCTCTATTTGTTTTTCCTTTTTTCACCCACTATCGTTTAATATCGGTGTATCTGTCTTAAGTTTGAGACGGTTAAGTAGTTAAAATAAAACAAAGGCAAAATGCATAGCAAAACACAATAGATTTGTGGTTTTTTTTTGTCTAACACCACCTTATAAAAAAGGTATTTTCAAAACCAATTAGTCTTGCTTCAGACATGCTTTTTTGGTCTGAAATAATAAGACGACATTTTGTAATATTTTACAGTTAAATGTGACTACTATTGAAAAACAAGCCACCATAAGCGGTAACACTTCCTATACCATTATGGTTACATTTAACTATAAAATTGTCACATATGCCCGTCTGAAAAACAAGACGAAAAATGTCCATCTGAAACAAGAATTTGTGTTTCGAAACACCACCTTTAAAATTTTTTTATGTTTTTTAGCAACTTTAAAATAATAAAATCGTAAAACACAACCAATTGGGCGGATCTGGTCAAAATTTAGCCGGATTCTTATTTTTCAACTCCATTTATAATTTCTTTCCATTTTCACCTTTGTATTATATAACTCCAATTATTCCCTCCTTATCTTCAACATTATATCCTCTTTCTTCATTTTTTTTTTCTAACTCATTTGTTCTAATTTTCATCAAAAAATATCTTATGGAAGCTTTGAAACCACATTGAATCTCTCTTATCAAATGCTCCTCATATACTACAAAGGGTGTGTGTAGTTAATAAAAATGGAGGGAAAGGGAGGG
>JAGPOY010005199.1:0-11211 GCA_018983105.1 Silene uniflora | reverse complement strand
CCCCCGGAGAGCTTTGAGCATGGCTACTTGGCAGGCCCATGGGGAGCAAACTATGGGAGCCAGCTGGATGACTAGGGACGGTGGCTGGGAGGCGGTTACGACACTGGGCCATCACACACTGGAGGACCTTCCGACACAGGTGGGGCAGAAGACATGGATGCCTCTTTATTTGTGATTTCTTAAGTTGTTGGATTTTATGGATTTTTAGAACTTATAATTTGCGTGCTTGTTAGACTTTTGATGGTTTGTAAGCGGCCATAAGGCCACTCTTTGATGCATTTTATTTTATGAGGACATGATTGCGGAGCGAGTACGCTCAGACAAATTATCGTTAGATCACAACTCTTGTTTGTAGGAAGGCACGAGACAAACATATATTTGCCTCGTGGTATAGCAGTGCTGCCGAGCTGGTACTCGGCCAAGTAGTCTTTACTCGGCCGAGTAGTCCTTACTCGGCCGAGTATCCCCTATTCGGCCGAGTACAGTGTTTGATATGCTTTATTCTAACTATGTAGGCTATATTTTACCAAATATTCTTATGTGATATGTACCCCGCTTAATACGCAGCTATTTTATATATATTCGCCATAGCCCTCATGCAACGCCGACCTCTTTTACTTGTGTCAATAACTCGTATGTCCCAACTTTATGTATTAGCGGTCGTACTCTAATCAACTTGGGAGCGAACTTCGGGGACGAAGCTCTCTTTTAAGGGGGGGTAGAGACTATCGCGGCAGTAAACGGAATAATAATAGGAATTTATATACGTAATATATGTACAAGTAAGCTACCTTATGGTGTTCTTTACTGCTTATTGCCTGATATCTACGAATTAATTGGCCGCATCTTGTGATGTGGTAATGCGGTGTCCTTGGTGTGAGTATGCACTCGTACAATTGCTATAATAACTTTTGTGTGTAACTATTGATTCTATACCTACACTGTTTCGATTGCGTAATTTCATTCTAATATGTACATAAGATGCGACTTGTTTATGTGTGTTGAGTCACCATAGTTGGCTGAGGTGCGAGATGTTAACCCGGAATGGTATAATACCGGCAGGCTATGATGAGGGATATCCGTACGATACCGACCTGTATAGACTTCTTGGACCATGGTTAGTTATGAGGGGAGTAAAACTTCGAGGACGAAGTTTTTTTTAAGGGGGGGAAGATTGTAATACCCCGTTTCCTAAGGACCCGTTGACCAACCATTGACCATAGAAGACCCTTGGGAAGACTAGTCAGAAGTGGTTGTCGGAGTCGCTTATACGTACATAGACAGGTGTTAGAACCCAACGTCACAGACACTACTCGGCCGAATAGTCAGTACCCGGCCGAGCACTCACTACTAGGCCGAGCAGTCCTTTACTCGGCCGAGTACACCGCCTTCAGCTGTCCGCTTAATAATTAAAAGATCCGACACAAATCATTTGATTATTTAACACAAACGCAGCCTTGGGAACCCTACCTCTCTCTACCATGCCTCCCTCCTCACACCAACATCTCCTAATCATTAGAATCCCACACCGAAGGAAAAGACCTCGAACAAGTTCATGACGGGACAAGGGTAGCACCATGTAATAAGGTAAGTCTCTTAGATTAGTCCTTTCTTTGGCTCGATAAGACGATAGAGTTGACATAGCAAACGTACGTGACGATGTTATAGGATCGTAACGACGAGACCAAGAGGATACTAGGATTTCGTGTCTATGTGATAGGCGGCTAAGCGGTGGAACGGCTACAGGTAGGTTTACCTACTCAGTCTGTAATGTATTGCATACGTGTTTCTATGGTAATTGATTGAATTGTGCTTGTTGTTATTGGATTCATCGGTATCGGCTGGAAGGTTGTAGTGAATGTTCCGGCTGAGTGAACCAACATCGGGAGATGGTTTCACGCCCCTCGATCGCTCCTTGCGACTCTCCCGTCGCAGGGAGGATGTGCACATTTAGACGTGGGTATTTGCTTATTCCGATAAGCGGCCGAGGTTACAAGGCTGTGGTCACTGGCTGAGAGGTGATGGCCGACATGGCTGGCTGACTGACTTCGGTTGACGTTTTTATGTTGCATTGCTTTAGTTAACACGATGTAATGCTTACAGTTGATTGACCCCATCTTTGTTGTTGTCTTTGACCTGCTGTGATCCATTGGGGGGTGGTGAGCAGTTGGCTTTCAGGTTATTGCGGTGTTGGTCTTTGGACGAGTCGTGGCAGCGGAGTCAGGACAAATCACGTAGCTGAGCTAGTAGTGTTAAGTCATAGCATAGACGAGTTTTTCCTTTCTTTTCTAGTTAGTAGATGATGTATGATGTAAACTTAACGATGTAATTAAAGTGTCCTTATTGTTTACTTAATACTCACTTCCTCGGGAAACCGAGATGGTAACGTCCTTACCCAACGGAGAAGGTCCTTGCTAAGGCTCCCTGGTGGTTGGGGGTGTTACAAACTGGTATCAGAGCGAACGATTTTGGAACCTGTAACTAATGGACCTAATGAATGTAGCGGGTCTAATAAAATGAACCTGGTGTTTGTGTGTTGGGAGCCCTCTAATGTCGATTTTGGATGTGTAGGCGCCCTCATCTCAAAGTCCCGGCCCTTACATGCTTAAGCCAGTCACGTCGCGTGGGTGAAGGGGATATGTGGTCTGCGTATAGTTCTCATATGCTTAATCGGTTGCTAGTCTTATGCGTATGCTGCCACTATGTGTATGAATGTATAAATGCTTAGTATGACATGTGTATGTGTGAACGTGAACGATAGTAGTATGTCTGATATGGTAAACCCGTAGTGGTATTAATTGTGTAACGTGTGATATTGTGCAACGCTGGACGCGCAAGGTAAGCTAATAATGTATGTGTAGTTGTATGCTGTTGTGAAGATTTGCTTAATTATGTGATCTAATACCTCTATATAGTCGATGTAATCCTAATACTGTACCCAAGGATTTGCGTAAATTATAGAGCCAACGCGGATTGAGAAAATAGGAGTTGATATCAAACATGTTCGTGATATAATAGACCTTATAGACCCTCACTAGGGACGAGTTTCGGGTAAAACCCGCACTCCGACCGATATCTTTTGTGTTGCAGGACTCAAAACGGATGTAAACGACGCTTCCTACAGTATACTCGGTCGAATAGTCCATACTCGACCGAGTACGCCGAACTCGGCCGAGCTACATCTGCACTCGACCGAGTAATCGTTTGGCAGGATTTGTGTTTGAGCTGCCAAAGGACTACTCGGCCGAATACCATTTGTACTCGACCGAGTAATCATTTGGCAGGATTTGTGTTTGAACTGCCAAAGGACTACTCGGCCGAATACCATTTGTACTCGACCGAGTCACGACTACTCGGCCGAGTGCTACTTATACTCGGCCGAGTACCCCTGTTTCGACCGAGCCCGTGTTTTCCTAAAATCGGGACTTATACCCTTTCCAAACATAAATCCTTCATTCTAATTTCTACAAAAACTTTCTCAAACCCTAGGTTCTTCCCAACAAAGTAGATTGTAGTTGCTAGAGTCCTTTCAAGTTTGATCTTTCACCTCTTGTTCATCTCGATTTCAAGGTAAGAAACCCGATGCTTATGCTTTTGCTCTTGTTTGATTGCTCTTAGCACCCCATATTCTGAAATTCCGCCTTTGTCACCTCTAAATCTTATTGTTATCATACATTAGCTACCTAATATTGCTTTAGAGTGATTATTGTTGCTTGTATGATGAATTCATGCCCCAAATCTGTCAATTTTTGCCCAAATTGATTTCTAGGGTTTGCCTAGAAATTTTGCCCAATTTTTATTTGCTTGAACCAACCTATGCCCATGTGGTATAGTTCATACTTGAATTACAACCTACCCATGTTTCCGGATTGAGTGAAGATCATCTTAAAATTCATCTTAAACTCAGTCTTGAGACCGTCTTAAATCTGTCCTGAGAGTGTTATTTGGAGACCTTAGACCTGTCCTAATCCATTCATAGTAGTCAAGATTGTTTAATTGTCTTGGTGAAATCTTTACTTTGCAGCATGGCACCCAAACCACGTGCTCCAACTAGGAAGAGTACCCGTACCATAGCAGCGGAGAGGCGGGCCCAAGCGGCTGCGGAGAGGCAAGAGTCAAATGTGGAAACTGGGGAGCCATCTGGGGCTGTACCAAGGGCCGTTGTGGGATGAGCTAACCCACCCGGAGTGCCACCTAATGAGAGGTATCCGATGGTAGTGTTCGCCAACTATACTCAGCGCAACAATTTTGAGGCATTGCTAACTCGGACCATGAGGCCTACCCGATGCATTGACATTGACACCTTGACAAAGCTGGATATTGAGCATGAAGTGAGGCACATCTATGAGATTTTGGGAATGGAGGGTCTTTACTACCTCCGTAAGAAGTCATACCCTTTTCTTACTCTGGAATTATTGAGTTCCTTTCACTTTGACGCGGTGGAGAGAACCGTAGATTTCAGGCTGATGAACACTGACTTTCACTTCACTCTAAACGAGTTTGCTCAACACTTGAGGTTGGAACCGGAGCAAGATTGGTACATTCCCGATGTGCCAAGCAAATGTGGAGCTCCTCACTTTATGGCTTTTCTTACAGGCAACCCGGTATCCTCTACTAGCGCCATGTTGATTAACGACGTCCAACACATAGCTCTTCGTGTGTTCTTGAGGTCTCTTACGTGCCTACTCTTTGCACGTAGTGATGCTAGCAAGCTCAACTCTCATGAGGTAATGCTTCTCATGTCCTACTTTAACCTCCGCCATTCGGAGCGATGGTACTATAGTGCTCCGGGTGTAGTGTGTTCTGCTTTAGCTCTTATGGCCACTTCTCCTTCTAGGTATGTTAGTTGTGGGCCATAGTCACTCGTCTGGCCGGTAAATTAACCAACTTTCAGCCTCCTGAAGAACCGGTGAGTAAGATGTTTGAGGGACCTCCTTTGCTAGACCAAGCCTACCTTGTGACTAACTTATGGCTATGGGATATGGGGGAAGACACTTTGGCATGTAGGGTAAGAGGAAAGAAGTGGATCATTTTGCCCGGCGAGGAGAACATTCCTGACCTTGACCACCTTGAGCCTGTTGAATCTGACGAGTGGGATGAGCCACCCGAGCCCTAATACTACACCATTCCTGATGGTGCTTTGGTTACCATGGCGGAGCCTCTACCTTCTAGCACGGGGAGAGCAACTGGGCAGCTACCGCGGGATCATTGTCGATCCCACCGGGTAGCTGAAGAGGGGATTCCTACGGCCCTAGTTGCACTACCAAGCTATACACCGTACTCTTATCCATCATACCCTACAGCTTAGGACCCTAGGATGCAGCCACATGAGCTAGCGGAGCGGCTATCTTCTACCTTGGTTCTTCGAAACATGCACGAGATGGCCCACGTGCAGGGCATCGGGACGAACTTAGTGCAGCCAGCTTGGTGGAGCGGTGTGGGTACGGTGATGACACGGGAGTGTTTGCCAGCTATGGAGTTGATCACACCATTTGGGGTCCCCCGGAGAGCTTTGAGCATGGCTACCTGGCAGGCCCATGGGGTGCCAACTACGGGAGCCAGCTGGATGACCAGGGACGGTGGCTGGGAGGCGGTTACGACACTGGGCCATCACACACTGGAGGACCTTCCGGCACAGGTGGGGCAGAAGACATGGATGCCGAGGGCTGAGAACTCCTCTTTATTTGTGATTTCTTAAGTTGTTGTTGGATTTTATGGATTTTTAGAACTTATAATTTGCGTGCTTGTTAGACTTTTGATGGTTTGTAAGCGGCCATAAGGCCACTCTTTGATGCATTTTATTTTATGAGGACAAGATTGCGGAGCGAGTACGCTCAGACAAATTATAGTTAGATCACAACTCTTGTTTGCAGGAAGGCACGAGACAAACATATATTTGCCTCGTGGTATAGCAGTGCTGCCGAGCTGGTACTCGGCCAAGTAGTCTTTACTCGGCCGAGTAGTCCTTAATCGGTCGAGTATCCCCTATTCGGCCGATTACAGTGTTTGATATGCTTTATTCTAACTATGTTGGCTATATTTTACCAAATATTCTTATGTGATGTGTACCCCGCTTAATACGCAGCTATTTTATATATATTCGTCATAGCCCTCATGCAACGCTGACCTCTTTTACTTGTGTCAATAACTCGTATGTCCCAACTTTATGTATTAGCGGTCGTACTTTAATCAACTTGAGAGCAAACTTTGGGGACAAAGCTCTCTTTTAAGGGGGGTAGAGACTATCGCGGTAGTAAACGGAATAAAAATAGGAATTTATATACGTAATATATGTACAAGTAAGCTACCTTATGGTGTTCTTTACTGCTTACTCCGAATTAATTGGCCGCATCTTCTGATGTGGTAATGTTGTGTCCTTGGTGTGAGTATGCACTCGTACAATTGCTATAATAACGTTTGTGTATAACTATTGATTCTATGCCTATATTGTTTCAATTGCGTAATTTCATTCTAATATGTACATAAGACGCGACTCGTTTATGTGTGTTGAGTCACCATAGTTGGCTGAGGTGCGAGATGTTAACCCGGAATGGTATAATACCGGCAGGCTATGATAAGGGATATCCGTACGATACCGACCTGTATAGACTTCTTGGACCGTGGTTAGTTATGTGGGGAGTAAAACTTCGAGGACGAAGTTTCTTTTAAGGGGGGGAAGATTGTAATACCCCGTTTCCTAAGGACCCGTTGACCATAGAAGACCCTTGGGAAGACTAGTCGGAAGTGGGTGTCGGAGTTGCTTATACGTATATAGACAAGTGTTAGAACCCAACGTCACAGACACTACTCGGCCGAATAGTCAGTACTCGGCCGAGCACTCACTACTCGGCCGAGCAGTCCTTTACTCGGCCGAGTACACCGCCGTCAGCTGTCCGCTTAATAATTAAAAGATCTGACACAAATCATTTGATTCTTTAACACAAACGCAGCCTTGGGAACCCTACCTCTCTCTACCATGCCTCCCTCCTCACACCAACATCTCCTAATCATTAGAATCCCACACCGAAGGAAAAGACCTCGAACAAGTTCATGACGGGACAAGGGTAGCACCATGTAATAAGGTAAGTCTCTTAGATTAGTCCTTTCTTTGGCTCGGTAAGACGATAGAGTTGACATAGCAAACGTACGTGACGATGTTGTAGGATCGTAACGACGAGACCAAGAGAATACTAGGATTTCGTGTCTATGTGATAGGCGGCTAAGCGGTGGAACGGCTACAGGTAGGTTTACCTACTCAGTCTGTAATGTATTGCATACGTGTTTCTATGGTAATTGATTGAATAGTGATTGTTTTTATTGGATTTATCGGTATCGGCTGGAAGGTTGTAGTGAATGTTCCGGCTGAGTGAACCAACATCGGGAGATGGTTTCACGCCTCTCGATCGCTCCTTGCGACTCTCCCGTCGCAGGGAGGATGTGCACATTTAGACGTGGGTATTCGCTTATTCCGATAAGCGGCCGAGGTGACAAGGCTGTGGTCACTGGCTGAGAGGTGATGGCCGACATGGCTGGCTCATTGACTTCGGTTGACGTTTTTGTGTTGTATTGCTTTAGTTAACTCGATGTAATGCTTACAGTTGATTGACCCCATCTTCGTTGTTGTCTTTGACCTACTGTGATCCATTGGGGGACGGTGAATAGTTGGCTTTCAGGTTATTGCGGTGTTGGTCTTTGGACGAGTCGTGGCAGCGGAGTCAGGACAAATCTCGTAGCTGAGCTAGTAGAGTTGAGTCATAGCATAGACGAATTGTACCTTTCTTTTGTAGTTAGTAGATGATCTATGATGTAAAGTTAACGATGTAATTAAAGTGTGCTTATTGTTTACTTAATACTCACTTCCTCGGGAAACCGAGATGGTAACGCTCTTACCCAACGGGGAAGGCCCTTGCTAAGGATCCCTGGTGGTTGGGGGTGTTACAGAGGAGGTTGCTGGTTATGAGAATCACTAATCTCTATATATTTTATACTTCATCCATTTTATTCAATTCCATACATTTGTTTTATACGCGTATATCAATGTTCGTTTTGTTTTGTTGATATCTTGATTATCTTTTATGCTATATGTTAGAAGTTGTATCGAAAATTCTCCTACTTATAAATAGTTCCCAAAAAGCAAATTTATGGAATTGAATAAAATGGAGAAAGTAATATTTATTAGAGAATATTATATTAGAATATTATTATTAGGAAAATATATTATCATTAATAATAATATTCTAACATAATACTCCCTCCTACCCAGGATAACTGTCCCATTTGCCAATTTTGTTTACCGACACAAATGTCTCATTTGACATGTTTTATGTTTATCCTACCCTTTGATCTTTTCATTATTTACAACCCAACTCACTCTTACCCATTACTTTTTATTATTTAACTCACTATTTTCTTACCCCCAAACAATACTTTTCATTATTTAACTCTATTCCTTAATTCTCGTGCCCCTACCTAAATGAGACAGTTATCTTGGATAGGAGGGAGTATTCTCTAATATATTTTCCTAATAATATCCTAATATAACAATCAGTATTTATTAGTTAACTTATTCTTTGAAACTAGGATTATAGTCCTTCGACTCTTTCCAATTATTGTATCTTAGCTATAATATATGTATACTCATTGTATATATTCATAATAATATATACACACAATTTACAAATTTTACGGGGTACCAAACCAATTATTGATCCTAACCCTACTTTTTTTTTCGGATATCCTCCTCCTTCCCTCGATGGTCGGCTACCCATACAATATAACTACGACATACCTTGTACATCTCTCAAGGCCTCAACCTACCTACCAGATTTCAGACAAAACAAAACAGCATACTTACAACCCTTTCTTTGACCAGCCTTACTTTACGCACCAATCGACCCTACATAAGACCACCTTTTACCACGGTGTTGACAACCCCTAGAGAGCCTGTACTCCCAACTTTCCAACTAGTCCAAAAACACCTCAAACTGACCTCGTTTGTTATCTCAAATTTAGACTGAAAGTCACTCTATTGCAAGCAACAGGGATCATATAAACTCGCAGGATCAAGCCTTGATTGACCGAATTCAGCGAGGAAGATGATCGGTTTCTGCTTTTGTTATTTGATCGAAATGTAACCTGATTTTGTTGTTTAGTTGTTGTTTGTTACCTTCTGAGGATTGGCTTTGGGCCGACCCAGTTTGGGTTAAGGAGTAGGATGGGTCATTGGGCCACCGACTCACTCAATGTATGGTTACGCTTTTTTCATTAATATACTCACATTTTAACGAAAAAAAAAGTGGTTAGGAAGTTAAGTCGTGTTTGACCAAAAGAATTTATATATTAACGGTTGTGTTTGATAAACTTTTTGTTGAAAGTAAACTAGAGAAATCTAGATTCTACATTAAGAAAATTATAAACTAAGCTAGCTAAGCCTAAGGCTAATAATTTATAATCTAGAAGTTGATGAATGATGTAAACCGACTTTGTAGCACTATAAATAGGGAAGGTATAATGCCACAACAAAATTACTAATGCCACTCGTTTTTGTGAGACGGTGAATAGTAACTTTCCATTAAATTTGCCTTGTATTGGTGTGGCATTAACAAAAAGTGTTGTGGCGTTATCAATCCCCTAAATAAGCGTGTACTCTTGGCATTTGTATGTATGAAAAATATCATCAAACAAATCAATAAAGAACATTTACAAACAATCCACTCTCTCACTCTAAATACCTTGCTCACATCTAACAGATACTCCTTATGTCCCAATCATTTGTTGTCCTCTTTTCTTGGTCTTTTTGCCAAAAACCAAAAGATAAAAATTGACCGGACGGAGGGAGTAACAAATAATTAACAAACATAAAACTAACACTTTTTTTTTATTAAAGTGGTGTTTGGATTTTTTTTTGGATTATTTCACAGCAATAATCATCCTATTGGTGTCCATCCTATATTAATCCATCCTTCATATTAACTCACAATAATCCGTACTATCGAACGACCTTCCCATTTTACACTAAGGTGAAGGTCTACCTGTTAAACAGGTAAACCCTTTGTTAAATGAACTAAAAGTTCATTTTTTTTTACTCACCTCCTTCACTTCTCTTTCTCTGCTATGACCACCACATTCATCCTCATCATCTCTAATATTCTTCATTTTTCATCATTTATTAACATAATTCTATACATACTTCAACATTTCATTAACAAATTCTTCATTTTTCACCAAAAATCCTAACACTTTTTTTGTTGAATTTGGGGGAAATTCGAAATTAATTGAAATCCACAAAAAAAAAAATCACCATCAATGGCAAGTTTGGTACTTTCCCAGTGCCAATTTGATCAAAACCCACATAAAAAACGTACTAAATCCCAGTAAAATCAACTATTTCAATTCCAAATTCAATAATTCCCTTTTTCCCCAAAACACCCTCCATTTGCTCGTTATTCTAACAACAAATCCTAAAATGATCTAATGTGAATGTTTGCTTTGCCTACCAACAGAAAAAGAGGCTCGGCTTGTCGAGATCTACAAGCTACATGATTGAACCAGGCGAGCTTTCATCTTATAGAGCAATGCTACTCCTTTCATAGACGTTTTGAGAGGAGATGGTGATTTGAGATGGTGTAGGAGATAAAAAAATCAAAGGACAGTAGATAGAAAAAATGTGGTTATGTGTTCGGCGGTAGATTTGCTTTTGTCATTTGGATAAGGTGCTTAATTTGTTTGTGTTGTTGGTCTAATATGGCAACAATTAAATTGTATATTGCTCGAATTTCGGGGTTCATTTTTTTGTAGCAATCGGGTTTCGATTTTTAATGTATAAAACAAGCAATTTTTGGGATACAAATTGGGAAGTTATGTGAGCACAATGCACCGCCATTGAAAGTTAATTTGGAACAAATAATTTCAATATTGAAATTGATTTAATTTTGGAGCAGAACCATTTTTTAGTGGGATGGTTAAAAAAGTGGATGAACTTGGTAGTAATGGACTGATGGGGAAGAAATATTAAAGAAGAAGAAGAAGTTGAAATGAAGAAGCAGACAGCAGCCAAATATTTGTTTAAAAAAGAGGAACCGGAACCAGCAGGTGACTTAAGTGGGTGAGTGCAAGCTAGGAAGGTCGTTCGATAGTACGGATTATTGTGAGTTAATATGAAGGATGAATTAATATAGGATGAATACCAATAGGATGAATTATTGATGTGAA
>JAGPOY010005198.1:3641-14854 GCA_018983105.1 Silene uniflora | reverse complement strand
TTTACGTTTGCTTTTTCGGCACTATTCATTAGTAAGGAGAATCTTCAATACAACTTCTAATATATAACATAAAAGATAGTCATGTGAGATCTTATTTGAATCGTCTCACCGAGTGCATTACGAATATCAAATTTTTATAATTTTTAGTAACATGTAACTAAATCTATGAACAAAAGAAAACGTGCATTGATATATGTGCATAAAGCAAACGTAAAGAATCAAATGGAACGGAGGAAGTAATATGTAAATATTGAGTAATATGTTGGTGATTGTGTAGATATTTACTGAATGGATTAGTTATTGTTAATAGTTAGTTTAGGGCCCTGTCCTTGTGTACTGGGTTGCAGCAAAGGGGATCAGAAATCAGAATATTGAGAGATATCACTCACTCTCACTCAGTGTGGGTGATCCTTAAGGTTACACGATTATTATTCCGATTTTTCGAATCTCTTTTATCTTCTTATCATCTTCACTCTATTGTCTACTCTCACGTTTCATCATCTCCCATTTTCGTATCTCCACTATTTCACCACTTATACATCTATGATGTCATCTCCACTTGTAATTTCCTTAAATTATTTTCAAGTGTCGAAAATTTAAATTACCATTTTTGGGTATTGAATGAAACCATTAACAAGACGATTCACTTAGTTACTTTTCCTTCATATTACGGTAAGAAATAACCGTTTCATTTGTGTTTTCAAACAAGGCTTTACTTGTGCACATCCGATTTTCCCTTCCCTTCCCGACCAAGTACTAGTATAGTTGTTAATTGTCATGGTCGACAGACCTTGCTGTGTACTCCGTATATGGTCCGCCCTTGCGATGTTCAAGGGACTGAAGGCATAAAAAAGATGGAATATAAGCTTTTTTACATAAACTTATGGACCTTATTATGTCAGTGGCCTGAAATATCGTCCTTTTTGTCTGACGTCTCCATCTTATAAGCAGAATCTTTGAAAAGCTGCCACTATACGCAGATATCACGAACATCAGTAACTACTTTTGGCAATCAAAACAAGCTTAAACTTACTGCAAAAAACTGCAGTTTTTGGGGTGCAGCTGCTGATATTTTGGAGTTTTCCTTGGCTCAAATAAAACTACAAGGAATTGAGGAAACCCGTGTTAAGGTTTAAGACATTTGTGATATTTAAACACGTTCTCCCTTTATCTCGGTAGGTTTACCTTTTCTTTTGGCACAAAAACGAACGAAAGAGGAAGGACCATTTGTGGCGGTTGTTAACGATTTCACGGATTACTAGTGGACAATAATGAATGTGGAAGATCAAATTACTCATTAGAAACATTCCTGATATGGAAAGATAAACAAATGAATGTACACCCAAAAATGGAATAAAGGACGAAATGTTACCAATATTTTCGTCTTGACTATTAGGCTAATCTTCGAAAATATATACAGTATATAATTCCTTTAAAATATTATAATTCTGTTTTGTAATTTTGGTTTAGCTCCTAAATGAAGAACTTCTCCAACAAAAATATTAGGGCATTATAGCGAATAGTATGCAACAAGACCAAAAACATATTACTCCGTACTACTGATCAGATACCGATGATTATGTATTCAGAAAAAAGACCAATTTCGAGTTTTGATGATTTCTACATTTCTGCAGGCCATTGATCTTAAAGGTGTTAGCAACTGCTTAATACATTAACACTACATTATGCCCCCAGTACTCAAAATTATGGAGCAGGTGAGAAAAGAGTTACAAAGAAGCACCGCAGGGTCACTTGACGGGACTACATAATTCTTACATTGCCGAAAATGAAAGCATCACTGATCATTTTTGCCTTTCACCAATAGTATACATCCTCGGCGTTCTGCAATACAAATCTTGGTACCGCACGAACTGCAAACGACCAATACAGGTCCCATGAACATGGGTCTGAGGATGGAAATTTGGCCACGGTAGGCCAGGTGCATAAAGCGCATTATTAGGTTGACCCACAAGTCATTCACATACCGGTTTTGTGTCAAAACTGCTGAGACAAATTGCAAAGGCTTGGAAAGCAGAGAGTGGATACCGATAATCCATGGTGAATATGTCTTTCCCAATCTTTCCAAACTGTAAAATTACCTTTTCTTGTTCAGAAGCCGGGATGTCATGATGCGGCTCAACAGCTGCCACGAGCTGGAAGTTCTTGACCGAAGCTACAGTAACTCGACCCTTGAAGTTTAAGCACCAGCACTGTAGTTGCTCGTGCCACCTTGGAGACTTGTTTTTTAGCACAAGTAGATCCCCTGAACCGACCTGGGTTGGTTCAGGTGGACTTGTCGGGTTGAAAGTTAGGCCTTGGTTTTCCTTCCTTGGCAGGCTTGGTGAAGGTGTGGCAGGTGGGCACTTATCATAAGTTAAGTGAGGGAAAGCGTTTGGTGTCGGGGCAGTTCCCCCTTCTTGGATTGAAGCAAGAGGAATTGAGTGCATGACACAATGGAGTCTCCTTGGACCTCGGGTTCGGAGAACGTTAAGCTCATATGAGACGGTTGCTATGCTGTAATTGCATGCAGATAACCTCGGAGATACCTGTTTAGAGTGAAATCTCCGACTAGGTCGGCTGCTTGTCTTGACTGCTGCATCACATGGGGGTTGACTATCGTATATGGTAAACTTGGTTCCAAGAAAATTTGACCTGGAATCATGATAGCTTGTTACTACTAGAAGGCTACTCCAGATTGGATTTCATACTCATGGTTTACCCTACACCAGACATAGTTTTCATACTCATGGTTTACGGATTTTAAGTTTTAACCGTGAGTACCACCTTTTAATGACTTTACCAGCTGTCAATTGCGGTTAACCCAACAATCACTGTGGCCTGTGGGTATACAAGTCATGAATGACGAAAGAGAAACTTGCCTGAGTTTTCCAACATATGCAGTGCTGCTTCTTGAGAAGTCATCTGCCACCAACGACACAACAAAATCTGTACTAGTTGCTCTTCTGATCTTTCTAGCAGCCAATAACAACTTATCTTTCTCATCTTCAGCTGTAAATTTTATAAACAATATACTCCATATCAATTAGAGATATACGGCATACAGCATGGAAATAAGAGATACGGAGTATTAGTTATGATCCCTTGTTAGGGCATCTTCCGCGTGCATTTAAGTAGAAGGACATTATGTCTTGTGTAAGATGATTTTATAAAAGTTTTTATTATGATAAGTCACGCAACAAATAAGGATATGGGAATGACTTACATGGCGTCAATCCATAGAAGAGGCGGAAGGTGGATGTCGCGCGATCCCTTTTGATAAAACACTGAATATGGTTATCACGCGGACCAGGCTATAACAGAGGCAGGTAAAAACAATCAGAGATTACCAGTGGAGAAATATTAAAATCACAAATATGTTAAAAATACCAAGTAAATAAGTAAATAGAAACCACACACAACCTGCTTCAAAGAGATGGGAAAAGTAAGTTTTCCACATTGCTCGGGAGTCTGAACAATTTCCTTGGTGACCTCTCTCCACGATCTACAAACCGCAGCACAAAACACGACCACACTCCTGGCAGGCCAGGTTGTCTCACTTGCCTCCACCCTGCGAATTATATCCAAAAGCAACTCCGGAGGCAAATTCGCCCACTGACCTTGCTCAACTTCATCCGGCTGCGCGGCCTGATCAGGAGCGATATGCGACCTTGATCTCCCACGCCAAAACTTCCCTTCTCCTCCTCGTCTCGATAAGTTTCCGATCCCATCTTTCATCTCCTTAACAATGCCCATTATGGACATCTCTTTTAACTATATTTACACCACTTCCGGCAACAAGTTCGCTGAACATTTAAAACAATTCACCATCACAAAAATATTCCTTCTTTAAAAGATCAAGAACATTAGTTAACCAACAGAAAGCTGCAGGAAACATCATTTAAAAATAGCAAAACATATAAAATTCTTAGTCAGGTGAATGGTTGGAAACTTAAAAAATACTCTCTTCGTCCCTGTCATTTACTTACCTTTGGTTTTGGCACAAAGAGCAAGAAAAGAGGAGGGGACCATTTGCGAGTGGTGTTATTGAGTGAAAATAGGTTATGTGGATAATCAAATTACTCTTGAAAAATATTCTCAATATATAAACGTAAACAAATGAATGAGACACTCATAAATGACATAGGTAAACAAATGGCCAGGGCGGAGAAAGTATATCAGCAATTACTCCGTATCGTATCCTAAATGTTGTAAACAAATGAATGACAACACTCATGAATGGAATAGGTAAACAAATGACGGGGACAGGGGCACACATGTTCGAACCCCTCTCCCCTTGTAATTGTTCATCCAACAGTACTGGATCATGTTCCACATCATATACATCTGTAATACTAAAAGGAGTACTCTCTCAAAATCATCAGTCCCATAAATGTTGTCCTTGATTCATTTTTGGTACATCCCAAAATTAATTCTCTTCTGTAGATTATAATTTTCTATATCTAGTACTAGTATACAACAAAGAATTTCCTCAACTACCTTTTTATTTTTATAAGCGGTATTTTAATCAAAGACAAACAAATAATCGAGATAGAGGGAGGGTAATCAAACTTATCAAGCTCAATCCCAGAAACTTTTAGTAAAATTTTAGTAGATCTGAAAAATAAAAAAATTAAAAATGGTCATAAATTACAACACCTAGTGCAAAAGTCATACGGAGTAATCTTTAACAACATAATGAAATAATAACCCACATTATAATAACCAACCAATAAAAATAAAAATTTAAAATAAAATAAATCAGCATTAATTGATTAATTAACCACAAAATTATCACAAACTTTTATACTAATACCCCCATTTCAAGATCTGATTTATCAAACAAACAAATTTTAAATTTCGCAAACTAACGATAAATCCTGGTTCCGCCACTAGTCATGAACTATTTACAAAATTAAATACCTGAAAACTTGAAAAGGTGGGTCAAATCAGGGGCGTTGACCACCAGGAAAAAGCCATACCGGGCAGCACAGCACAGCACAGCACAGCCGAACCCTGCCCGAAGTGACCGTGACCATGAAAAAACAAGTAACTTTCTCTCTCTAAACTGCCCTGTGTTGTGTGAATAATATTTTTCGAGATTGAAGATGGCTTTGGGGTTCTCTCTCTTGTGTTACCCTAAAATTAGGCTGTTTAAAAACGAGATAATGAGTGGAGTATATAGTGTAATTAATTAATGATTTATATAAATATATTTGATTAATTAATGGAGTAAATTAGCTATTTTTAAAGTGAGGGGAGTGTTCTTACGTGTAATGGTGGGTGATGATGTCCACTTGGCGTAATTTGAGTGAGTTTTGTGATTGATCAGAAATTGGTGTACATGTGTACTGATTTGAGTGCTTTTATTCTAGAGAGTTTAACAATCCGTCGTAAGCTTGTGATAGATTGAATACCGCCCATTTGAATAGATAAGACAAAATTAAAGTACCTAAATAGTAGCATTTTCTTTTGTCTTATCTATTCACATGGGTAGTACTTAACTCGTCACAATCTTGTGGCGGATATGACCGTCACAAGAAGACTTGCGAACGTTGAAAAGTTTGAAATTTAGGTATGGCTATGATTTGACTTGACTTTGTAGTTAATTCACACTTTGAATCTAAGAAAGGCTACATATTTATTGATCTATAATTCCAAAATTTGTCAACACAAAAACAATCAATGCAAAAATTAATTGGGTTAATTGATAGCAATAATACAAACTATGTCTATCCTGCTCAAATTAATATGAATTATACAAAAACTCAAAAAAATACCAACTTTACCATCACTTAACTTCTACTACCTTAAGTGACGGGAAACCTGATAAACAGGTCACTCCTTCCCCTTAAATGACTCTACACCTAATTTTTCTCATTCACCTTTGTTTGTTTACCTAAATCTTACCCAGAAATTAACACCCTCACTTCCATTAATCATCTTCATCATCATCGCCATTTCTATCATTCATCTATAATCCACCCATTTTAATCATCCTCAATTCTATTATTCATCTTCATCATCATCGCCATTTCTTTACCTCCTGTGGAAAGCTTAATCTTCACCTTGCTTGGCCGCCATTGTTGCAGAACCAATGGATACGGTAATAGTAATTTATGCTCTATTTTCTTTTTCAAATCTTTGCAATTGTTTGTTAATTAGGTTCATTTGATGATGATTCTTTACAATAATTATTGAATCATTACCCAGAGAATAAACCCTAAAAATTGAAAATTTCCACATTACTGATTCTGTCTTGTATTTGTTGATTTGATTTCACATTATTGAATCATTATCCATTTTGAATCATTAAAAACTTACAGGCTATAAAGAACAACCGTAAAAATATTTGCCCGCATTTGCCCCTTTCTTCACGCACTTCAAAATCGCAGGTAATTGATGGTGGCATAAAACCGATCTTTTCGCATTTGTAGAGGAGGAGATAGAAGATGAAGAAGGCATCACCACAAAAGAATTAAAAAAAATGGTGGAGGAGAACTTAAAGGGTGAAGAAAATAAAGAGGAAGAAAGAGAGAGAAAATATTTGAGAAAGGAAGAAGATGCAGTAAAAGAATGGAGAGAATGAGCTTTTAAAGAGAGGATTAGGAAAATAATAATCCAAAAATTAAAGGTAACCTACAATTTAATATAGATTACCGGTGATAACAAGTGAATAAGAGAGTCGAAGTGATAGAAATTAAATGATGGTAAAGTTGGTATTTTTTTGGGTTTTTGTATAGTTCATATTACTTTTAGCATGATAGACTGATGTAGGGTCAAGTCGTCACACCCAATCAAACACATTTATATACTCAACATACAAACTAAGTAGATAGTAGGTAAGTCGAGGTCGATCCACGGGACGGGGGTATTCAAGTCAATCAATCTAGTTGTGGTTGTACCAAGGTTGTCACAACAATATTGAAAGGGGTTTGTAGTCTAAACTAATGAAAGCAAATAAATAACTAGGAAGAGTGGATTCATATGGATAATCAAATGGTGGAACACATGTAATCAAGTATTGGGTAGATTGATTGAGGTCACGATGAAATATGGTCGAGGCTTTCGATCTTACAACCCTTAGGTCGGAAAGGGTTAGTTATTACCCGTACACCCTAACCTCCCTACTAGCCTATATGCACATCACAACTCCATTTATCGAGGACCTTTCGATCCTGCCAACAAACGGTGTAACGGTAGTCTAGCAAACCTCGCGTGACCAAGGTAGGCCAAACATAGAAAATCCATGCAAGTTTTGTGATTCAAGCATTTCATCAAACATATAGAATGCATAAGACATAGATGACATAATAACAATTTAATCAATCAATCAATTCCCAACATCAACATGTATTATATTCACCCTTTGATATTCCCCATAATCCCCCACTAATCCTAGCAAGGTCACTACTCACTCATTCTCATATGGGTCATGCAATTAATGGTGTCAAATATCTTAGCATGAACAAACATGGTGAATAAGCAAGGAAAGGAACAACTTAAATGAAGATGAACAAGTAAATAAAAGGATTAAGAAGTATACCAACAATTAAAGGAGATGAGCATAAATAGAGAAGAATCCTTGCATAAAGATGAAGACTTGTCACTAATGTTCAATCATAAACCCAAGAGATTCAAGACTAATCTAATGAACAAGTATTGAAAGATTGAATGTTGAAAGATTAATATTGATTGTGGAAAGATTGAAGAACAATTGTTGAATGATTAAAGTTTGATTTCTATTCTAATCTACTCCTAATCTACTCTATGGAGGCACTAAGCCAACTTAGGAAGCATAAGTAAGCATAACCCTAATTATTTACAAGTTGGGTATTTATACTAAGTACAAGATTAGGTTAAGTAGAGGTGGAGTGTCGCACAAGGACATGGCGGAGGGATTAGAGGTCGCTCGGCTCGCACTGCGGTCGACCCGACTTGTCTTCCCAGGAGGTTAAGCTTGAGCCGATATGTAACACCCCCACTTACCAAAGAGCTTTAACCAGACCTTCTTTAGTAAATAAGGGCGTTACCATCTCGGTTGCCTGAGGTAGAGTATATCAAATTGACAATAATAAAGGAACAAAGTTAAGTTACAAGATCATTAAACTGATAACAAAAGAAACAACACAAGAGGTACAACACTACGGTGAGACTACTCTAGCTGACACTACGTGATCAACGTTCCCCAGCAAGACACAGCAGCACATTGACACTAGCAACACCAGCTACACCTGCTACCAACTGCTCACCATCCCCGAATGGATCACCACAGTTTTGAAAACATTAAACGGGGTCACTCAAATGCATATAAGTGATAAGATAAACAACAACACAACGACATCAACAACGGAAGCAAGATATCATACAATCAAACTCTTTCCCAACTCCCCTTTTCTCACAAGTAATTAACTACACGCCGCAACGTGTAGTCCTCCCAAATTCCCATCGCAACAGGTAATCCTCACCATCGGTGGGACCGCAGCCTTGCCACCTAAGCCCCGCTCATCGCAACGAGAGATTCCAGATCATTAATGTGCACATCTCCCTGTGACGATAGTTGCAAGAGGCGAACATGGGAATGAAACCATCTCCTGACATGGAACCATTACAATCTCAATCATCAACCTATATAATCCAATCATCTCAATCAACAATAATCCAATAATCTCAATCAACAATAATCAAACAACAATCAATCATAAATACCATCTTAGCATCAATAAACAATTGACCGAGTAGGGAAACCCTACATTTTTGCTATACCGCAGAGGACGTGCCATTGCTACATCTACATGAAAACCCACAACAAATCCTACATCAACAACTACATATTATTACTACATCAACAACTACATACTATTACTATGCTCTCAAAATCATCTATTCATATAACCATTAATCACAAACTTACCAAAGAACGTCATTGTACCAATGACATCCATAGCTCGAACCGACGAACCCGACACTATCTACCTTCATGCCCTTGAGGTGTAGTCCATAGTAGGTAGAGGAGATGGGTAGTAAGAGGTGATTGTTTAGAGAAAAGATTTTAGGTTTAAGAGAGATGACGAAATGAATAAAATGAATTCATAGTAACCTTTGCGTAATTTAAAACATCACGTTGCCGGACGCGTACTTTGTCGAGTAAGTACTAACTCGGATGAGTACACCTAACTCGGTCGAGGAACACCTTACTCGACCGAGTTCCATTTACTAGGTCGAGTATTGCCGTCTTTGGTTATACGTATCTCTAATCCATCCCTTAATAAGGGCCCCTATTGTCAAAAGGTCAGTCAACGAGGCTTACAAAGACCGGGTATTACACGGTGCCCTACCCCGCATGGATGGTGGAGCTCGGAGATTGGAACACATAGCATCAGCGAGTCACCGACGCGTGAGCTCGTCCTACTAGATTATTTGCAAACATTGTTAAAGCATCGAAACAATACTCAAAAAGGCTTACACTCAAAAGCATGAAACCCTTAGCTAAGAGTACTAGAGTCTAGAGCAACCCTGATCCATGACGAATTACATGCAGGGTGACATAGGTCTTATGGGACTAGTGGACTAGGCCAAAGACCATTTGTGTATATATATATATATATATATATATATATAAGAACTTCTTATTAGGTGAACCCTTATCAAGTTGGGTGTCACAAGGTTTCGTAGGTTAGCTAGATGTCAAAGACACGCTTTATGTTGTAGGGGTATGTCGATCAAGGGGGGATTATTAAGGATCGATACGTGCTCTCGGTGTTTATAGATCGGGAGTGAACTGTTTGGAGAGTTCTCCATAGAGGTTAAGGTCCAAGATAATGATGGTCATTGCACTCATTGGTCTAGGGGAGATTGTTAGGGTGCAAACTCAAGTCCCATATCACTGATCTAATCGTACGAGATTTCTAGTAAATTATGTCAAATAATAAAACCAGAAAGGGTAGATAAGACAAAAATTAAAGCAGATAATTCACGTGGTACCCCTGAAGTTTGCAACTTTGCATGAAATACCCAAATTTTTTATACGAAAAACTTCAAGAGGCCATAACTCGTATTTACGAGACCAGAAAGTGGTGATTTTTTTTTCTAAATCGATCATCTTTCCAAGAACTACAATTTGAAAAAAAATATTGTCGCATTTGGATCCCGTGGCTAGGATTTTTTGTATGTCAAAGATTTTTTGACCGAACGAACTTTGAGTGACCATATCTTTTGGTCACGAGTGCCAAACTCGTCAAACTTTTTTTTTTCAAATCGTAGTTCTCGGAAATATGTTCGATTTGAAAAAAAAATCTTCACTTTTTGAACTCGTAAACACATGTTATGCCCTCTTTAAGTTTTTCGAATAAAATTTGAATATTTCGTGCAAATAAAGTTGTAAACTTAAGGGGTACAACGTGAATTATCCGTTCTACTTTTATTATCTACCTTTTCATTTTGTGAAGGATTGCATAAAAATGATAAAATTACAACTCTAACCACTAAATAAACACAAATTTTTATTTGTAATCGACAATATCTGTCATAAACTTATGAGGGGTCCAATAAGTAAATAAAAACAAGTTATTTATGACCCGCTGGGCACTTAGAATAAAAAGCCGTACTACTTTATTAGGTGCCCCTTGCATCTCACTAATACTATCTTAGTAATCTATCCACCCCTGTTACTAGTTTACACATACTTTATTTTTCGTTCACAAAAAAAGAAAAGGAAATGTAGATTATTCAATGGGACGGAAGAAAAAAAATCAAATGTTGAACAAATAATTGAAGAAAGTATTACACTTAGTGAAAAAATAATGGTCACATAATCAACCGCATGATACGGAGTATATTAAAAGGTACTCGTAGTTCATATCAGCAAGTCTCTCTTGTGACGGGTATATCCGTCACAAGTTTGTGATGACGAGTCAAATACTACTCACAAGGGTAGATAACACAAAATAGAATGTTATTTTCCCACATTGCTTTTGTTTTGTCTCCCCATATGGGTCGTATTTGACCCGTCGCAATGTTACGAACTTACGACGGATGTCCGTCACAAATGAGAACTTGTGTTTCATATTTTGTGTTCCCTCCGTCTTAATCAATACTTCGTAATTTACAATTATCTTATTTCCCCTTCATAAATAAAGTAAATCTAATTGATGGGCCCAAATAAAAAATATGAAGTACATTTTGTAATAGTAACATAATAACATGTTGACGAATTT
>JAGPOY010005197.1:13805-25018 GCA_018983105.1 Silene uniflora | reverse complement strand
AATTAAAATTTATTTTATTTATTAAATCTGTTTCGAAATCTACTCTTGTTAGGATAATTTTATTAAAATTTGATTTAATTATTAAAACCTATAGCCAATCATTTCGCTTGAAATGTTTCTGCTCTATGTGATAATTCTAATCTACTTATATTTGGATAATTTTATGAAAATATTTTTTTTAAAACAATAAGAAATTATATCTAATTTTATTAAATTTGTTTCGAAATCTACTCTTGTTAGGATAATTTTATTAAAATTTGCTTTAATTATTAATTAAATCTGTTCCGAAAACTACTCTTATTAGGATAATTTTATTAAAAATTGCTTTATTTATTAAAACTTGTAGTCAATCATATCGCTCGAAAAGTTTCTGCTTTATATATATGTATTGATTCCACCCAATTCTTTTACTCTTATTTTATTACTTTCATAAATATTTTGGCCTCATAACTCCTTATTTAGCTCCTAATTATTCTTTGCTCTTCTATATTTTTTTTAAGGAGATAGGTATATTCGAATCTGTTGTGATACGGTCTTGATTCTCGTAAATATTTTCTAGTTTAATATGGATAGTTTCCATATCTTGTCAAATATTGTGTCGGTTGGTGTACTAGGGTTTATTCCGTCTATGCTCATATATATAGATTGGAGATTGTAAAGAGTCACACACATATCAATATACACAAATTAATTCCAATTCATATATTTCATGTATTCTGATATATCAATTTAACATGGTAATCAGAGCAAGGTCGTTTTAGCATTATATAGGCGATCAAGAAATTGGTGCAAATATCCCAACCGACGATATATCAACTTCTCACAGTATCCATCGCGCAGATTCTGACTCTGAGTCTGACGGTATGACAAAGGATACGAACTCAGTCCTTATTTCCTTTCAACCTCCGATAAATCTGGAGATAAACTAATTATTGTTGAATTAAAAGGCTCAAGTAATTATGATGAATGGTCAATTAAGATGCGGGGTGCACTGCGGTCAAAGAAGAAGACGGGTTTCATCGAAGGATCGATTAAGAAGCCTGCCGATGATTCCGACGATCTCGAAGACTGGTACATGGTTAATGTCATGATTGTCAATTGGATCTTCAACACGATTGAACCGGATCTCGGTTCATCGATTACCTATGTTGAGGAAGCCAAGGAGTTATGGGATGATATTGAGCAACGTTTCAGTATTGGGAACGGTCCAAAGTTGCATCGCATCAAGGGGTCAATTGCTACTTGCAAGCAAGGTGAAAAAGAGACGGTCATTGACTATTTCGGCCGTTTCAAGAAGCTTTGGGATGAACTTGACAAGTACGATCGTAATCCCACATGTAATTGCGGTGGTTGTAAGTGTGGGATAAATAAACAATTAGACAGCAAACGTGATGAAAGTAAAGTTCACGATTTTCTATTGGGTATTTATCCTACCTATTCTACAGTTGCTTCTAATTTACTTTTACAGGAACCGTTGCCTTCTCTTAATCGGGCATATGCTACCCTGATTCAAGAAGAAGGTGTTCAAGGGAAAGTAGTACAAGTTGCAGGTGCCATAGGAGGTGAAAACAGAGCAGAACCGATGGGTTTTGCAGCACGCTCCACTCCGTCTATGATGGCTGCTCGAACAGAGGACGCAAACAACAGGGACACTGATGGTCGTACCTATTCTGAGGGTCGTCCTTTTTGCGAAAAGTGCAAGAAATTAAATATGGTCATGTGATAGCCCGTTGTTTCGAGATTATAGGCTTCCCGAAAGGATGGCGTGATAGAGGAGCAGGCCGTGGTGGTCATGGTCGAGGAGGAGGAGGCCGTGGTGGTAATAATTCCCAAGGCAGGGGGTCATCTGCTAATGCGGCACACAATGTGGAGATGAATGCTGATTCTAAAGACAACTTTGTGACGGTACCAAAGGAGCAGTGGGATGCTTATGTAAACCAGAATAAGGCTTCATCTTCGAATGTTCGGATGAATGGTAAGGCGGATGATTATGATTATTGGTTACTCGATTCCGGAGCTACCAATCATATGACGGGGCGTTACGATGTTTTGCATGATGTGCGAGACATTGCCCCGTGCAATGTTAGTCTCCCTAACGGGAAAACCGCTAAGGCATCTAAAGAGGGATGTGTGAATTTAGGCGGGGAATTTAAATTGCAGAATGTCCTTTTTGTACCGTAATTTAAGTGTAACCTTATTTCCGTTTTTCAATTAAGCAGCGATCTTGGTTGTGACATTAATTTCACTAATAATAATTGTGTTATACAGGACCGCGCAACGAAGAAGACGATTGGTACGAGTGAACAAAAGGGAAGGCTATATTTACTCAGGAGGGACACGAGTCATACGGTTTTGACGGCACAACGGGATGATGGTGAAGCTGAGCTTTGGCATGGTAGACTTGGACATCCTTCGAGAAGGGTAGTTAATCATTTACCTTTTGTTAAAAATAAATGCGACAAACATTCTACTGCATTGTGTGATATTTGCTTGAAAGCGAAACAAACTCGAGAAAAATTCATTAATAGCGAGAATAAAGCTAAGACTATTTTTGAGCTTGTACACTGTGATTTGTGGGGCGATTATCGTACGCCTTCATTTTGCGGGAGTTATTATTTCCTTACAATTGTTGATGATTTTTCTCGTGCCGTGTGGGTATATTTGATTAAAACTAAGGATGAAGTGTCCCAATTATTACGCAATTTTATTGCTATGGCAAAACGTCAATTTAATAAAGATGTGAAAGTTGTTCGTACCGATAATGGGACGGAGTTTACATGTTTAAAATCGTTTTTTTCCGCTCTTGGAATTATACATCAGACCTCTTGTGTGGGTACCTCCCAACAGAATGGCAGGGTGGAGCGAAAGCATCGCTATATTCTTAATGTGGCACGGGCATTACGATTCCAAGCACATTTGCCGATTGAATTTTGGGGCGAATGTGTTTTGGCTGCCGGTTACCTTATTAATAGAACTCCATCTATGCTGCTGGAAGGGAAAACCCCTTATGCTATTTTGATTGGCAAGGCGCCTGCTTATGATAATTTGCGAGTCTTCGGTTGTTTGTGTTATGCGAAGCATCCTCGTAAAGACGGTGATAAATTTGCATCCCGTAGTAGACGCTGTATTTTTGTTGGATATCCCTTTGGTAAGAAAGGGTGGGAAGTCTATGATTTGGACTCAAAACAATTTTTTATTTCCCGAGATGTGGTGTTTGATGAGTCCACTTTTCCTATGCGCCCTGCCATTGTTGACACTGTCCATCGCATTCAAGAAACACGTACTGATGATCCTGTTGATGGCGAAATAATTCTGGGTGATGTCGGGAAATCTGCCAATAAGGAGGTACCACGGGCTGATGATGAACCATCTGTGGGGAGACTTGAATACTCACACCCAGGCTGCTTCTCCTGATTCACCACCCCATGTTGAACCCACATATGGGCGAGGACACCGTCCTCATATTCCTTGGTCGAAGTACAGCAATGATGAATATGTATCAAGTGGGGCTCGTGTTCTCCGTACCGTGCCCAATAGCCTTTCCCAAAGTCACTCGGGTCAGTCGCCTTCTTCAGGTACGCCTTACCATTTAGCTCACTTTTTTTCTTGTAATAAATTTTCTCTACCACACCGTGCTTTTACCGCTGCAGTCGATGATTGTGTAGAACCGAACTCTTTTCGTGAAGCTATGAAGGATAGGCGATGGCAAGAGGCAATGAATCTCGAAATTGATGCTCTAATTCGAAATGGTACTTGGGATATCGTTGACTTACCAATTGGCAAGCAAGCAATCGGAAATAAATGGGTATACAAAGTGAAGTTACGAGCGGATGGTTCTATAGAGCGATTTAAAGCGCGCCTTGTTATACTTGGCAATCGGCAAAAAGAAGGGATCGATTTTTTTAAACTTTTGCTCCTACTGCTAAAATGAATACCATCCGGATTTTTCTCGCTATTGCTGCTGCTCGTAAGTGGGAATTGCATCAGATGGATGTGCACAATGCCTTCCTCCATGGCGAGTTGGAAGAGGAAGTGTACATGCGTTTGCCTCTTGGGTACTCCGTTAATACACCCGGTAAGGTTTGTCGTCTTAAGAAATCTCTATATGGCCTTCGACAAGCTTCCCGATGTTGGTTTGAGAAACTTTCGAAATCCCTGGTTGCATACGGTTTTGTGCAGTGCTTGTCCGACTATTCTTTATTTGCTTATGTGACTAATGGGGTCGAGGTTTATATTTTAGTATATGTGGATGACCTTGTAATTGGCGGTAATGATGCGGCTGCTACCTTAATTCGTGTTTTCACATGAAAGATCTTGGCGCTCTAAAATATTTTTTGGGTCTCGAGGTAGCAAGCAGTTCGCCTGGCATATTTTTTTGTCAAAGAAAATATGCATTGGACATTTTGAATGAAACCGGTTTGATGGGTTGCAAACCAGACGACATCCCAGTCGTACAGAATCACAAGCTCGCTACTGCTGATGATGCTCTGTTTTCCGCGCCTCAGTCTTATCGTCGTCTTGTGGGCTGTCTTATTTATTTGACTAATACACGGCCTGATTTATCGTATAGCGTACACATCCTGTCTTGTTTTATGCATGAGCCCCGAGAGACGCACTGGAATAAGCGTAGTCCTGGTCAAGGCTTATTGTTTCGTTCCAATTCGTCTCTCGACTTGGCTGTCTATTGCGATGCTGATTACGCTAGTTGTCCCTTGACACGTCGTTCCTTGACTGCTTATTGTATTTTTTTGGGTGAATGTCCTGTGTCTTGGAAGACCAAGAAACAACCCACTGTCTCACTTTTTTCCGCTGAAGCCGAATATCGCTCTATGGCTACGGCGACTTGTGAAATTAAATGGATACGTGGGGTGTTGCAATTTTTTCGTGCTTTCAAAGCCAAGCCTGCGGTCCTATATTGTGACAATCAAGCGGCCCTTCATCTTGCACGCAATCCGGTGTTCCACGAACGAACTAAGCATATTGAGGTTGATTGCCATTTCGTGCGTGATGCGATACAAGATGGTTTACTTATCCCAGATTATGTTCACACATCCGAGCAAGTCGCCGATCTTCTTACGAAAGTCTCGTAAATATTTTCTAGTTTAATATGGATAGTTTCCATATCTTGTCAAATATTGTGTCGGTTGGTGTACTAGGGTTTATTCCGTCTATGCTCATATATATAGATTGGAGATTGTAAAGAGTCACACACATATCAATATACACAAATTCATTCCAATTCATATATTTCATGTATTCTGATATATCAATTTAACAGAATCTAATCTCACAAATATATTACTTTAAAAAAAAGTATTTAATCTAATACTCCCATCAACGGGTGCAAATGTGCAATGCGGTATCCTTGTGTACCCGCCTCATTCATGATATCCGTAGATACAATGAGGTTTGTGTATTCACATTATCTCAACTGATGAATTTGTTGTTGGGTCTCTCATCTTCAGTTTTTTGTTGCATGCATGTAAGTTTTTGGTGTTTTGGAATCGCTTGCGGGTCAAGTTTTGGGAAATCTTTTGATAATTTTTTGGGGTTTGTTGGGTTTATTTCTATCTTTGGATTGTGAAGTTGGCTCGAGTTGGGTTTGTAGAGAATTAGATAATTTGATAACTGAATGCTTGAGTTTCCATTAGACGTAATCACAATATATATACATGAGTATAAGAGTCCTAATCTTGAGGAAGAGGCTAAGTATCTACAACTAAGGAAATTACAAAGATTATAATAACTAAATTACAAAGATTACAATAACAATAAGATAATAAAGATATGAGATAAAATATTTACATAATTAATTGATTCTATGAAATATCTTTAACAGGGTGTTCGGTGTGGTTGGCTAGTCCAGAGGTGGTGGTTTAATATTTTTTTTCGATGTCATTACTAGTCTATTTTCTGTTCTATTTTTATGTTAAAATAATCTCCTTCTATTGGAGTCGTCATTGTCGTCTTGGGCCACTTTCGAGGTTATCAGATATATAATCTGAAACATTCGGATATCCGATTTTTAGTAACTGAAAATTTCGGATCAGATATCCAAATATCCATTATCCCATCCAATTTCAAGACTACTAGGTTTGATGCCCGGCTACGCCCGGGCTACCTTTATTTACCATATAAATTTTATTTTCAATGAAACATGATTCGTTAAATTTGGTTAGCACATACATTTACAATTTATATCTTGAAATTATGATGAGATGTAGAATAATCAACAAATTATGAGACACGTTCACTACTCTCGCTGTTTATATTATTACTTTCACTACATCCCATGTTAATACTATTACGTTCACCATTTGTTCAGTTACTATTATTTCTTTTACTACTGCTATTTTTACGGTTAACTAATTAGTTTTGTCAAATCCATATATTTAAATAAATTAATATTTTCCTAAAATCGAATTGTTAGTTAATTTTTCAGAATCTCTCCATTGTTTCTACTTTACTCTCACTACATGTGTTGTAACTACTACTCCGTATTACTTTCACTTCTCCCGCTGTCATTATTTTTTCTTTCACTACTCCCGCATTCAATATTGTTAATTGCACTTCTCCCGTTGCTAGTAGTATGACTTTCATTGCTCTCGTTGCTATTATTATTGCTTTTACTACTCACATGTGTGATTACTATAGTAGGGTTATATATAAATACATCTGAAATGTTATATTAGAATATTATTTAAGAGCAATTATTATTATTATTATTATTATTTACTAATTAAATTACAAATCTAATGAATTATGGAATATTATATTTTTTGGAAATCTGAATTAATTTACTTATCTTTTAATAGTTTCCAAAATATAAAATACTTTGTATATGTTATATTTGTATATGTTAAATAATTAATACCATAAGTGGTGTGCCCGTTTATTTTAAGGAAACTCGCCATATTTTGGTGCTCTCTAAATTTATACTTTTAACCAAAACTATATAATATTTACATTGAAGTCATTTGTCCAGGTCCATCATACAGCGCTAGCGATTAAAAACTATATAGTTTAATTAATTTGCATAGATTTATTTAATTGCATTGAAGTCCCTTAGTTTCTGGAATTAATATATACTAGGTTGGGTGCCCGGCTACGCCCGGGCTACTTTTATTTATCATTTAAAATTTATTTTCTATGAAATATGATTCGCTAAAGTCGGTTCACCTCTCCCCCTGTTGGGTGTCCGGCTACACGTTCATCTCTCCCGCTGTTAATATGATTACTTTCACTACATCCCATGTTAATACTATTATTATGTTCACTATTTATTCGGTTACTGTTGTTTGTATAACTACTCATGCTATTTTTACGGTTAACCCGTTAGTTTTATCAAACTCATATATTTAAATAAACTATTCCCTCCGCACATAAATGTTCACCCCATTTGTCTAATATATGTGAGGAGTATTTTAATAAAATGGGGTGAATATAAGCGTGTGGAGGGAGTAATATTTTCTTAAAATCAAATTGTTAGTTAATTCTTCATACTCTCTCCGTTGTTCCTACTGTGATTTTCACTACTTGTGTTGTCATTACTATTACTTTCACTTCTCCCGTCGTCATTATTTTTTCTTTCACTACTCCCGCATTTATTATTGTTAATTTTACTACTCTCGTTGCTGCTACAATGACTTTCACTACTCTCGTTGCTATTATTGTTGCTTTTACTACTCACATGGGTGGTTAAATAAATTTGAAATATTAGATTAGAATATTATTTAAGAGTAATAATTATTATATACTAATTAAATTACAAATCTAATGAATTATGAATTATGAAATATATTATATTTTTTGGAAATCTGAATTAATTTACTTATATTTTAATAGTTTCCAAAATATAACATATACTTATATATACTTTAAGGAAACTCGCCATATTCTAATATTCCCTAAATTTATATTTTTAACCAAAACTATATAATATTTACATTAAAGTCCCTTGTTCAGGTCCGTCACACAGCGCTAGTGATTAAAAACTATATAGTATAATTAAGTTGTATAAATTTATTTAATTGCATAGAAGTCCCTTGGTTTCTGGATTTAATATATAGTATACTTTCTCTGTATTTTTCTTTATCTTAGAAATCGATTTTCAATGTAAACTTTTTACAATAATTTATTCCTAATTAATCTTACTTACTTTTACTTCCCATCAAATTTCTTTTTTTGGATATTTGACTATAACAAAATCTACTGGCAATAAATCATATGTAGTCACAAATCTAATACATTATCGGATATCCGAAATTTTTTAAATTACTATTCGATATCTGATCCGTATCCGAAAGTTTCGGACCGGATATCCGATCCGAACTGCTTTTCGGATCGGATATCCACTTTTTCGGATCAGAGCCGGATCGGATATCGGATCAATTCGGATAATTGGATTTTTTGCTCAACCCTAGTCACAACTACAACTAATGTAGCCGTTTAATGCGTAAATTACAATATAGACGATCAAGAACAAAAAAGGGAATTTGATTTTCTTCGAGGAATAAGTCCCTTCTCAACTCAAACCCCCACTTAAGCAAGTTCCTCTTACTCATAAAGAGACAGATTATAAACGAAGAATCTAGCAGAATCATTTCATTGAACTCATCGCTACTAAGATTTATACTTTCTGCGTAACAATCACGGACACTGCCTTCTAATTCCCTTAAAATCGTTATTAAGTAATGATCGAGGTCAAACCTATAAGAGTTTTGTTGTCGTGTTGGAGAAAGAAGTTGAGGCACCTCCGTTTGCAATGTTGCATGGATTCAAGAGACAAGAGATGGATATCCGTAGTAGAAAGGGCCAATTCATATGACATTAGGTTGATAACATTCTCCTTTCACCTCTAAAAGATGATGAGGGGACTTATAAATGCATGGCTGAGAGGACAAATCTTGCAAGTTTTCAAACTGAACTGTTCAAAATCCACCCTCAAGTAGTGCTTAATTTGTCAAGGTTAATCCGCCCTCAAATAATAATATTTGCCAAGATTGAGTCACCTTAACTCATCAAGCTGTAACAATTTATTTGTTGTATATAATGGAACCTAATGTTGGAAATAAAAATCAATAGAGAGACAAATACGTGACCGAATACTTTTCTTGTATTCCAAACACGTAAGAACTTTCTTACTTGTACATGGTATGAAAAAAGTACTTTAACCTACAACTAAAAATTCCAAACTCAAAACTTCTATTACGTACTTCAACTCGAGGATTAATATAGCTAACTAGAATAATAAGGAATAATCATTCAAAAATAAAACAAAATCTAAACTCCAAAGTGCATCCTATGAATTATGAACCACAACTTATTTTGGATGGAGCATTGTACCAACAAAAAGTATAGCACCGGAAATATCTTCTCTGATCATAAACATAAATGGGTGATCTGCTATAAATTCTATCGGAGGAGGCCGCGGTCTGACAGGTGGACAAGCTCCATATCTTCCAATTGCCCAAGTGATAGCAGCGGCCACGGTCCCTTGTTCATTAGTCTCGACACAACACTTCTGCTTTATATCTGTTACGTGCAGTGGGTTTGGGTTGTCGATCATTCCTGTAAAATCTTGACAGTACTCATCAAAGAGTGATGTCAATCCCAATTGCTTCATAGTTTCCGTTAGAGTAAGATCGGATTCAAATCTAAATTTCGGGATCTGGAGTCTATTCACTTTAGTATTGTTAAGCTTAAATTGTTCATTGAACATATTTTCATGAATCTTGATTTCGTCGACTAGGTTTGGTAATCCATCCTTCTCATGTGGAAGGAATACATACATTGAAAAGCGCTTCGTGGATTCGCCTGTTTTATACATCATCCTTATAACCTTGCAGTTCTCGAACATTCCGTAATCAAAGCTCTTATGCCATTGATTCATAAAAGGAACTCGAACTTTGTGTCCGTCTAGAAGATTAAAGCCATCATCTTTTGTATGTTTTGATTCAAATGAATGTTGCCAAGTTCCTTTAAAATACAATGCGTTAGCCAACAGAAACACAGTGTCTTCCTTGATATCTGTTCTTTTAAGAAATTGTTTGATCAATCCTTTCGTTTCTTGTTTCGCCCATGAATTTGCTTCTTCCACCACTTGATCAGGCTTTAATCAAGGCAAATAAAAAATTGTTAGTTTTTACTAACATTATTATGAGTAATTCAGTTAAGAAATTTGATATATTACTCATAATTAATTCAGTAACTCAGTTAAAATATTTCCCTTACGGCCTTAACAAGGCCGATAAATTACCGTATATCATTAGGAAATTCATCGAGTTAGTGCAATGCTAAAACGTTTCAGAAAAATCAAATATACAACGAATGAATCTGCTAAAGCAGGCGTAATATGTGCACGCATAGGGAGGCCGGGATTCCGGGAAGACTAATACCTGATTAAGGAAATCAACAGCCCTAGGATAAGCTTTATGAACTTCTCTCAAAACCTTTTCAAATTCCTCCTTCACCGAAAACTGTTGATCCAGCCACAACGCATTAACATACGAGATTTCAGGCGGATCTTTACCATCCGAGGCCTTTAAAACGTCACGTAATTTGAGAGCAGCCGCGTTTAACTCTCTTATATCACCGTGTCCTAGCAGCTCAAGCAACTGCTCTTGCGTCGAGTTTTCTGTTCCGACTGCAAGCATTCTTAGAACGGCATCGATCGACGCCGGAGAACAAACCACGCTCTTGTTTTCGGCTATTTTTTCTTTAATAATATGTTTGACAACATCTATAGAAAAGTTCATGGTCAACTAGTTTAGGGTTTGGGGGATGATTTGTTTTTTTTTTGGTACAAAAGGGTTTGGACTTTGGCGGATGATGGAAACAATATTTATACGGAGAGTATATGTAGATGCAGAATAATACGTTAATTAAGGAAAATTGGGCTATTATAGAAATTCTTATTTGTTAAGGAGATGTATACGCGAATCTAATCTAAAATACTCCCATCATTTTAACGGGTGCTATGCGGTATCCAGTATCCACCCGTACAAAGAGTTGTAAGTCTGACCCGATCAGAACCCGAGGAAACCCAACTCAATCGGAGCCGAAAATATTGCGACCCGAAACCGACCCGATCCGATGATGACCCGAAACTCGATGTAACCCGATTAAGGTTGATCCGAAATCGAATCCGGCCAGAGCCGAGATTTTCTGTGACCCGAGTCAACCCGTTTCATGTACTGAGCCGATCAGACCCA
>JAGPOY010005196.1:0-11214 GCA_018983105.1 Silene uniflora | reverse complement strand
ACGACCTGACTCCTAGGCCGTGGGGGCTCCTCGACTTAGCTCTTTTTCTTCACTTAGGCCTTTGGTTATGCCTCTCCTACATGCTTGGTCCTTAGGTATCGTCCATTAAGCTCCGAAATGCTCTAGAATGTGCGTTGTTTGGCTCCTTTGCCTACAAGTGAGCACAAAACAAGAAGAAAGCAAATAGGAAGCAAAAGAGGAAGAAAGGACCCTAATGAATACATAAAAGCATGCAAAATGAGGTTCGTTAAGGGGTTGAAAGTGCAACTATTATGGTCACATCAGGTTTCCTCCTCCACAAGAAAGATTTTCGCGTTTTATGATGGAATTAAGTAGATTTACACTTCCTTATTCCACAAAATACAACATTACGGTGGATATTTACTAAAAATATTAATTTTAACTAGGAATAAATATCTAGAGTATTCTAGAACATTCCGGAACATTCCGACTCGACATTTAAACGGTTTTTAGAAAATGAAGCGGTTTTTGACCCGAACTCCAAATGAACTTTAATTAATGTCAAAACGACCGTATCGGTGCGTAGATGACGACCAAGGGGTTGACTCAAGTATTTGAGCTATCACTTGACGATGAACTTATAGACTGTCATAAATCGTTCCGCTTAATCAAACATGCGGCCCAATCATCACTGAGTGGTTGGCGGAAGGTGTAGAAACGAGGGACTAAATCATCAGACGGAGGAAGTCGTTTTTCAGCTTTTCAAGATACATTAGTTGTTTTTCAAGATTTTGAAGACGTTTTTCAGCTTCACTGAGAACGGGCAGAGGATTAATCTCAGGCTTTTCAAAGTGTGGAGGATCATTAGGAGGGACGAAATCATCAGACGGAGGAAGTCGGGCTTCTACCACAACTATGCGGCCTACAATGGCCTGAAGACTAGTGTATGCTCCATCTTGACTTATTTGAAGACGAAGGAGCGCGGCTAGGATTTGATTATTACCATTTGCTTCAGGTTGATGGGGATTACCATTGACGCTTCATTGACTAGTTCCCACCATTTAGACTGAGAATAAGAACCGACGAGGAATCAAAACACGATCGATCGCACTTACACACTTACTAGGAAAAAAGAACGACTCGAAAATGGACGTGATGTCCTGGTGTCCTGTGAGATATTTTGAAAGATAAAGATTTTGAAATGTTATCCTAGACAACTATAGTGTGGTTGTAGAAGTGCTGACTCGATGTGATTTTGAAAATGGAGGCATGGAGCCCCAAATTTGCCTCGATATTTTTACAGAGTTTTGACTTGATTTTGCGCTATTTAGGCCTTTCGAAAAATTTACATTTTATTTAAAAAAAAGATTTCTAGCAAAATCGTCATGATTTTGTTTACAAAAGGTGATAACACATATAGTACAAACATATACATGGACATTATAACAGTATGATGAGTGCATTTAGAGGGTTTTGGCTTACAGGTACCTTGCCATACCAAGCAATCAAACCCTGGTCTGCGGAGAAGTTCGTGCCAAACATAAGCCAGGTCGATTCCTAGTCCATTTCCTCGAGTAGTGAAACCTCTCGATACAAAAATGAGTATGCAACATAGTATGGTTGATGTCAATCACTATCCATCCTTAGGCAGCACAATTAGGAATTTGCACCGTCCAAACGGGACGATTGGTCGACTAGGTTTGGTTAAGAGCCTAGGAAGGCTTGATAAAACGATCTAAGAAGTTTGAGTAATGAAAACCGACAACTGTCGTATATAAACTATTCCCTAACCTCGTTTAAGTTTCACCCTAGGTAACACTAGACATAGTCTAAGTGTATCATCCTCAGCGGAGTCGCCAAACTGTGGACCAACCCACCCGCGGCGCGCACACTCGCGCGTTGTGAAGTTGGGGCGGCGGCACTTCTCCCACGGAACTCTGGTTTGGGCCAAAGCACGTCATGGGCCGTTACCGATTTGTGAGTGATTGAAACCGGTGAAAGGTTAAATAAGCATGCATTTGTGGAGTCCCCACCAATTTTTATGGAAAATTGGAACCGTTAGAATACTTCGCGTCATGTCAAGACACAATTTAGTGACACAAACACTAAGAAATTTGTTACCCTTAGCATTCTATATCTAGAATGACTCTTGAGGTGTCATTGAACACTAATGTCCAACGAAAACTGAGTAAGGGGTGAGGGTACGTATTAGGGAAATCGTCTATATTTGATTTGTTGTCGATTGTAATGCATGCAATGCAACATCGATCACTTTAAACATAGCATGTGAGAATTTAGACTAAGTCGGTTGACAAACAATTTAGCAATCAATTGGTCGAAGTGGAGATTTAATGTTAATTACATGTGAATGTCAAGTAGATAAATCCTACAAATATTACAAAACAAAACGAAATTGCAATAAATAAATTAAATACATCAATTACATCGCTTTACCGAATTTACGTCATAAATATGCTCAAAAGAATTTTAGAAATAAATGAATAAAAGGGATAAAATAAATAAAATGAAATAAAATAATTGAATCAGTAAAAAACAAAGACGCGTCGATTCGATAGCGATAATAAGGATAATAGCCGATTGGAATCCTAATTAGAAAGCCTACATCTGAATGAGACGAGTTCAGAGGCAGAAGCCAGCTTAGGAAAGGCGCATCGTCTACTGCGTCCTCTAGAAGAAACGCATCAAACCATGTGTTTGTTCTTGAGCTGTGTTTCTGACTGTGAAAGTCAAAATCATTGATTTGTTATGATTTCATTGATCGATTTACATTGATTATTAGCGTATGCATGACTTGAATAGAAGTGGTTTAGGCAGATTACATGCGTCAAAGATCGTCATAAAGTGGTAAAAGAACAATCAATACAAGATGGTACGACGATCTACAAATTATTATACACGACGTCGGAAATCGAAAAGATTGAAACTCGGGTTTAAAACGATTAAGAACAAGGCAAGTCGAAATAAACTGGAAAACGAGAAAGAAATATACGGAGTATAAAGGATGAATTTAGGAGATTTGATATGAACAAATCGAATCTCCAAAATCCGGGTTTTAATTAAGTGACGAAAACCCGCAAATATCGATTATAAGGGATTTAAGTCAAATAATTCGGAAGAAATAAGTAAAAAACTAAGTTAAAAGTAATTTTGATGAAATAAGGTGAAAAGCGAAGAAAAGAGAAAAAAAGGTGAAAAGAGCGAAGTAACAGAGAAACTCAGGGAAGAAGGAGAAGAGCAACATTAGCTAAGCGGCCTTAGGAAGAAACGCAACAAGTGTTGCGATCCTTCCAAAAGGTGCAGCAGCTGCTGCTGCGTTTCTTCTCGTTGGCACCTTTCTGTTGTTCGTCAAAACGCTTTAAAAGGTTTGTTTTAAAATCAACCTTCAGCATATTTATGATATAAACTTTACATTAAGAATACAAAAAATCAAATACAATAAAAAAAATTGGAATTTACACCCTTAGACTTACATGTTTGACGAAGCGAGATTGACTAAGTTATCGTTTAGTGATTGTTCTACTCGAATGTAAGTGGAAAATGCCCTCTTAAGAGGATTAACGAATTGATAAGAATGATTAAAGTGTAGTTGATCAAATTGGTCGATCTATGCAAACGTGACTGGTACTCAGAATGATCTGAGCTTACGTGGTCGATTGATCAAGCATGTAGGCGTCGAAAGGCAGTAGCAAGGACTTAGAATGCAAAGAGAGAAGAGAAAGGCGGACACTCGTGTGAAGAATATATGGCCGAAGGCCTCTATTTATACTATCACGAGGTAAGAGTTTAGGAATAACTCGGCTTTGGAAAGAAAACATAAAAATATTCCATAAACTGAGAAAAAGAGACCCGGGAAGAGGCGCAGCAGGCATTTCGTTCCTTTCAAGAGCCGCAACTCCTGCTGCGTCTTCTCTTGAGCTCTTTCCTCCTCAGCAAGGAAGTTTTCCGCGGATAAGTTTAGGAATTAGAGAAGATGTATTCCTCTTTATTCCGTGGAAGATATATTTTCATGAATTATTTAACAAAAACAAGTATTTAGGAATAAAATCAAGAATATTCTAGAACATTCCGACTCGGTTCTAAGACGGTTTTAGAAAGTGGAAGCGGTTTTTTACCTAGATTCCAAATGTACTCGAATTACTGTCAAAACGACCGTATTGGCGCGTAGATGACGTCCAAGAGGTTGACTTGACTGTTTGTGCTATTACTTGTCGATGGACTTATGAAATGCCATAAATCGCTCCGCGTGATTAAACATGCGGCCCAATCATCACTGGGTGGTTGACGGAAGGTGTAGAAACGAGGTATCTACAATAATAACTTCGTAAAACAAAGCAACAAAATTAGGTAAATCACGGTTCAGCACATGGCCACCCGCCACCACTGACAAGCGACCCGCTTGCAACCGGGCTTCTTTTTAATGGTCTTCTGGACTCCTCTTGCCTGGCTACCCTCTTGTGCCACTTGCTTGGCTTCCTAGGCTAGTCTCCTACTCCATTTGATTATTCTTCTTCTGTCAAAACAAGACTTTAATTTATCTTTCAACTCGGGTCTCCGACTTCATCAAACTTTCACGGTCCAACTTGGTTTCTACCTTGACTTTCCATACTCGAGATAACTCGGTACAATTAAGCATTATAAACACGAAACAAGTACTAACCATGAATACACACTATGCCGCATAATGTACAGCATTTTGCTCCGCAAAAAGTACTTAATCGACCGTCTTATCATATATAAAACCCGTCTAATCAAATTCATCTCGTGTAAGAGACCGTCTTATAGTAAAGCAAGTTTATATTTTTACATTAAATGAGTTAAAAGTACTGCGTATGGAGTAAGATTGTTGACGTTGTATAAGGAGGAATTATTTTTTGTATTTCTTTTGCTGTATGCCCTTATATAAAAGCACAAAATCTCATTGAAGACATACCATATCTGTCACAAATGAAGACGGATACCATTTTCTCTCACAAAATACCCATGAGATGTGAGTGGGGAAGCACATGGGGGGTGCCCACCTTGTCCCCTCTACCCATTTCCTCTCACAAATTATCCGTTGTAAGATCCGACCCATCTTCAACAAGACTTTTTGATATAAAAGACAAGAAACTGATACGGCTTTTGATGGTAATAGGAGTAATTACAAAGGCTGACTATTGAAGCTTGTTGCCACCATAAATACTTGACCCTTGTGGGAGCTATAAATATTTAGTGTGTAGCCGTCGAGTAAATGCAAATTGCAAGCCTCGGAGTATTTCTTATCCTCGTTTTTGCCCCCACCTTTATTTGCTACTCATACATAATAGGTCACCAGTTTCTCCAATAATACAATCTTCTTCTATACTCTACGTTTCAAACTCCCTCTTTCTACTTATGTAGCTTCACCTTAACTATCTGTCTCTGTGTTTTGTTTCACTTCTTCAAGAAACAAATAACATTAATACTTCCAAGTTAAAAAACAACGTAACATTTCGATGGGACGACCGCCATGCTGTGACAAAGAAGGAGTGAAGAAAGGTCCTTGGACTCCTGAAGAAGACATTTTGTTAGTTTCTTATATTCAAGAAAATGGTCCTGGTAATTGGAGAGCTGTTCCTACTAATACTGGTATGTATAATTTTTTCTAAAACGCCAACAATTATCGGTGTACCTTGAGTACTCTCGTTATACATTAAGATTCCCCATAGTAGCCGATGCGTCGATTCGTCAATATAACTCTTACTCCCTCCGTTCCAGTTGTATATTTACACTTCTTATATTTCCCCCTCACAAAATAAAGGAAGTTTAAACAAATTACTGAGACAGAGGAAGTACGGAGTAGATCATTAAGAATGACATTATTATGTTGCTGTTTTTTAAATATCGATGAGATATGTCGATATCTCGACAATACCTCAGAGTAGTTAAATTTGTTTACTTAAAACATAAAAAAATTTGTCAATAATATAATTCATCACCAACTCTTTGAATCATTAGGAATGACATTACTCCTTCCGTCTCAACAAATTCTTTACACTTTTATTAATTTGTGAGGAATATTTTAATAAAATGTAAAGAACTTGTTGAGACGGATGGAGTAGTATTTACTCTTATCTTTTGGATCCTTAGGTTTCACTTGATACAGTGCAATAATGCTTTAATAAAAAAGTTTGGATTATTTTTAATTTTAATGTACTCAAAAGTAGATCTAAGAAATGAACAAGCTAATAATATAGTGGTGTTATTTATGTGAAATTGCAGGGCTACTTAGGTGTAGCAAAAGTTGTAGGCTAAGATGGACGAATTATCTAAGGCCTGGAATAAAGAGAGGCAATTTCACTGAGCAAGAAGAGAAGATGATCATTCACCTTCAAGCTCTTCTTGGGAATAGGTCACTTTTCAAACTTCTCATTTTTTGTTTTTCAATATAAAAATAATACTCGTAATATTAACACCCATATTAATAATATTGTATTGTACTACCATGTCGGTAGCATTTTTGTTTCAACCTCATTGAATACCTGCTGAAATATAACTTTCGATTCATTAATTAGGCATAGATATATCAGTATCCGTCATTCATTTGTGACGGATAGTGTCCGTCACAAATGAGAATTTGTGTACAGTAGGTCTTGCTTGTGACGGGTCGGATCTTGCGACGGGTATTTTGTGAGAGGAAATGGGTAGAGGGGACAAGGTGGGCACCCCTCATGTGCTTCTCCACTCACCCTTAATGAGTATTTTGTGAGAGAATATGGTATCCGTCATTCATTTGTGACGGATAGTGTCCGTCACAAATTCTTACAAATGAGAATTTGTGTAGATATATTGTTGGGTAACATTTAAATTTCACAACTCACAAGAATTTCCCGGCCTACATCCTGTGTTAGGGTAAAGGTGGATAAGATGGTGAGACTCAAGTTGTATACAATTGATTTACATGTATTTGTAAATAATTTCTATTTGTAGGGTCTTATACAATTAATATATGAGAGTGCTAGTCAATTTGAGGACCAATAAGTTGATATCACTCATTTATTTCACCAATGTGATAAATTTGATTTAATTTAATTATTCGGTGATTAATTAAGTATTGTTTAATTTGATTGAAAATGACGTAATAATGTTAATCATGTAGATGGGCTGCAATTGCGTCATATCTTCCACAAAGAACAGATAACGACATTAAGAATTATTGGAACACCCATCTCAAGAAAAAGCTTAGAAAGGATGAGTCATATAATCACCCTAACCAACAAAACCAGAAACCTCAATCCTCATTATCTTCACCATCATCTCCTGAAAATCGTAACTCGAGTAGTAGAGGCCAATGGGAAAGACGGCTCCAGACGGATATTCACACCGCCAAACAAGCCTTAACCGATGCTCTCTCATCTATTAACCAGAAACCCATCTCCAACATCCCTGACTCACTATCCGAATCAAACCCATGTAACAATCAAACACAAGCATCATCAATCTATGCTTCGAGTACAGAGAATATCGCTCGATTACTCCAAGGATGGACTGGCAAGGCGCCTAAAAAAGAGCCTTCTAGCTCAATTTCAACTGATTATTACTCTCTTGGGAGCACATTGGAGAATGATCATGCAAACTCGAGAGAACAAAAGCCAATTTTTCGATCACTATTTGGGACAATTGAGTCTACGGAGTCTCCATATTCTGATTTTTCACAGGGCACGATGTCTCCTGAAGCAAGCTTGTTTGAGCAAGAAAGCAAGCCACTGAGCAACGGAGGACGTGGCACGACATTGTCAATAATCGAGAAATGGTTGTTTGAGGATTGTTCTATTCAACATTGTGGCTCGAATGGACGAGATGAAGATCTCACAGACATGCCTTTGCAAGAACATGCAGATTTCCTGTGATATGATTATTTAGCAGCATTTATTTATATGAAAGGTTTCAAGGAATATGAAAATATAGAGAAATTCTCATTTTCATATTCAATGGAGTTGTTTTCTGATGATGTCGATTAGAAGTTAGTCCAGGCCATAAATGTTTCAAACAATTATTGTTACTAGCAAGATCAGATGATTTTATTTTGTTGTTTTTGCCATTGACATTCATGTAGCTAAGGAGAATAAACAAACTACGACATTCCTATTTCATTGATAGTTTACGCATATTGTACGTTCCTGCTGAACAAGGAGTATATGGAGGACAGTCGGACGATAATGTTTTAGTTTTACTCCTTCCGTCGCAGTCATTTATCTTTTTTATTCTTTTTAAGGTTATTTTATTGATTATTTTGTCAAACACTACTTAGAATTAAAGTCACTTTGTAAGTAACTACCTAAAGTTTTAATTGTTGTCAAACATTACCTAAAATTTAGATTTTTTTGCTAAGTACTACCAATGTCACTATTCAAGCATGAAAATGTGAAATAAGCGATTTATATTGGAAGCAACGTGCTAAATTAAAATGGCATATTGATGGTGACACATGCACCAAGTTTTTCTTTAACTGGGTTAAGGGACGAGCGGGATGGAACTTTATTCTAGGAATCACAGATAATTCTGGGGTGTGGTCTTATGACCCGGTTTGTGTTGGTAATCTGTTCTATTCGTACTTCTATGGACTCTATAACCCGGCTTGCAATAACTCTTCGTACTCTGCAGGATCAACTAGACTTGAATGTTATGCTCATATGTTTCAGAAGATTAATGTTAGGGTTAAAGATGATGATATGGTTTACCTTACGAAACCATTCACGGCTAAAGAGGTAAGGTGTGCGGTCTTTGAGCTGGGTGCTTTGAAATCTCCGGGCCCTGACGATTTTCCGGCTTTTTTCTTTCAAAGGTGCTGGCACACGGTAAAGGAAGATGTTACGTCAGCGGTTTTAAATATTCTTAATAGCGGTAGAGTTCTCAAAGAATTCAATAGAACCTTTATAGCATTAATTCCCAAGTGTGATAATCCAGAGAAAGTTGAAGATTTTCGACCGATTAGTTTATGTAATGTGGTCATGAAGGTTGTTACGAGATGCATCACCAATAGACTTACTAGGGTTATGCGGTATTTGGTTGGGGACTACAAAAATGCCTTTGTTGCAGGACGACAAATAGGGGATAATGTGCTTCTTGCTCACGAAGCAATTCATAATATTAATAGACACAAGAATGGCCGTTGTGGGAAATTTGCTCTCAAAGCGGATATGAGTAAGGCCTATGACCGCATTAAATGGGACTTCTTGCAACAGACGCTTTCCTGCTTTGGCTTTCCTACATTGTTGATTGATCTTATTATAAGCTGTGTTACTTCGGTTACTTATGAGGTTCTTTTTAATGGTGCTCCACTACGGCAATTCCGCCCTATGTGTGGATTGTGGCAGGGTGATCCTTTGTCCCCATATCTTTTTATTCTTTGTACGAAAATTCTCTCTTAAAATATCCTTGCTTTTTTTTCGTTAAAATGTGAGTATATTAATGAAAAAAACGTAACCATACATCGAGTGAGTCGGTGGCCCAAAGACCCAACCTACTCCTCAACCCAAACTGGACCGGCCCAAAGTCAGTCCTCAAAGCTTAACAAAACAACATCTGAACAACAAAACCAGATTACACTTCGATCTAACAACAAGAAATAACAAAAACCCGATCATCTTCCTCTCTGAAATCTGTCAATCAAGGCTTGAGCCTGCGAGCTAATGTGATCCCTGTTGTTGCTCGTCACACGGTGGTATACATCCGTCAGGAGCTGGTCCACCACTTTCTCCGGCCTGAGAATGGTAAGTTCGTGTTTACTTGTATTCCTTTGTCGCCAAACCCAGTAGATCCCAGCATTGATAGCTGCATTAATCACACCCTTCCTAAACGCAGATCCTGTCAGGTTCAATCGCCAAGGAGTAAGGTTACTATATGGTACAGGAGCCCCCAGATGACCTCCCATCAAAGAGATTATCTTCTGACTATAATGGCACTCAAAAAAGAGGTGATCCATGGTTTCTCCGTCACTTCCACAGAGGCAGCAGGTATTAGCTTCACTGATGCCCAGTTTATATAATTTATCATTCGTATTGAAGTGCCCATGATGATATATCCAGGCTAGTACTCCATGTTTAGGAATAGTAAATTTGTGCCATATAACTTTAGCCCATTGAACTTGCTCACTGATACGTGCATTTCATATAGACTTTTACAATCCCTTTTGGCACGTATTTCTGTAATTATAAGTGCTTTTATATCGCTTTATGCCCCGAATAGACTACTTTGCGTTTGTATTGCTATCTTGCAGGTATAAGCGGGAATGTAGCCAAAACCAAGCTTTTCTGGCCTGAAAGTTGCATTTTAAGAGATGGACGCACAAAAGAGGATTACTCGAGCATAGAACCTGTCGTCGACCAAACGAAGACCCAAGTCGACAAAGACCAAGTAGACTGGACGAGCAGAAAAGCCTCGATCGAGCTGTCCTGTGCTTGATCGAGAGGACATGAAGAGTAGAAGGTCTCGATCGAACTGTCCTGTGTTCGATCGAGGAAGCTGCAAGGAGAAGGTCTCGAACGAGAAGCCTCATTCTTCGTTCGAGTAGACTGCTGGAGATTATACCTCGATCGAGAACCTTAAGTACTCGATCGAGAGATTTTTAGGGTTAGCTACGTTAGGAAAGTCCGTAGTATAATAAAAGACGTACATGCTTTACTATAAAAGCACGTCAGGTCTTCAGATTTAGATATCTCTTTTTATCATATGTTTTTACCGTTCTTTTAATCTTTCAATAATATTTTCTTCTCTTTTCTTCTCTTTTCCCTTTTACGGTTTACGTTCAATTTGGAAGCTGGAACCCTACGTTCTTCACGCCGGATCGCACGAGATCGTATTATTCTTTCCCTTAGCTTATTTTTCTCGTATTATGTTTAGCATGTCTTCTTTAATTGTTTTCGTTATTACTTTTAGTATGCGTTGCTAAATCTTTAGTATGCGAGGATGACGGAAACCGTGTTGATGCATGCTAGGGTATAACGTGTTAGGGCAGTTTTAGGTAGGAATTGTAGTTAAATAATTAAACTGTTGTTTCGGTTGAATGAGTGCACGCAGGAGACCTTACGCGTAGTTAACCCCCGACCTAGATCGAAAGATTGGAAGGGTAAGACTTGTTTAATTGCAATAAGTAAAATCATATGAGGATGAAAGTTAAGTAAGATTGACCTTAGGACGACTTAAGATCGAAAGATATAGTCGGGTTTAAGGACCGAAAGGTGACAACCCAGTCCTTCCTACCAACGAACTGAC
>JAGPOY010005195.1:0-16974 GCA_018983105.1 Silene uniflora | reverse complement strand
TATAATCATTTCATAACAACTCTTGGATCATCATTAATACTTCCGCAATAGCGATATAGAATCTCATCAATAAACGACATAACATTATATGTGTAAAATAATATAATTGTCATCTCGATCAATCATGATGACATGGCTAAACTATAGCGTAATAATGCGCTTATAGTGCTACCTCGTTAAAAACCTTGCTAGGAAAAACCCGTTGGGCCGTTGGGATAAAAAAACCTAGTCGAAGGGAAACAGAGTGTAGCCATCATGTCATAATCCTTGTCTTAAGGAGAATAAATCCGATAGTTATTGAATGAATCATTCAATAACCTTGAGCGATTTTCTTTGCTAAACCATATATGTATGGACTGACATTTTTCATTGTAGATTTTCACTATATTACTCTAATCGTTATGGTACTTCTGGACCATAAACTAATTTCACGTGTTTAGCAAAAAGCTCATTCAATATGCTCAAACTTCAAGTTGAGACAATAACTTTTCAAATAAACTCTATAGAAGTTTTGATGTTCCATTTTGGAACTAATCACGATACTTTTCAATCATATTGTAGAAGTTTATATATCATGAGTTTTTCAATAACTCAATTGATCAACCATTAATAATTGATGATCATTTATAAGAGGCTCCTACAGGGAGTTATCCTCATAGGAGTAAAATATATTTCTCCTTTCCAACATTATCCATTCAAAATTATATCAGGAAACATGTGCATGCATATGATATGAAACTAAGTTCTAAGTAACATATTCTAACAAAGATGCAATAATAATGTATATACTAAAACTAAGATGCAATGTTGAACTTACTCTCTATATGCACATGATGATGACTCAAAATGCAAACTGATCAGTTTTCTTTCCAATATTCATAATTTGGATTGACTTCAGGTCAATTATTGGACTTCTAGTCCATGAGCTCATTTATAATCATTGATTATATGTCGACAATCAAATCAAAATGGACTTATATAAGATCCCCATTATCGAGTCCATAAAATATCGCGCGCAAATGTATGTAGGTTCCATAAATATATCGATATAATTTCATCATCTCTTGATGATATTAGTACTGCTTAATGATATCTGAATCTGAATATGTATGTGGTACCATTTTATTCATTTAAGCCATCTATTATCTTTCAGATATCGTGTCATTTCAGGGACACTTCAAATATAGCAATTATATGAGATACCAACTGCTTGAACTTGCTATTTCACAGTTATTCATTGGAACCGTCAATTCATCTTGACTTTCTTTATACTACACTTCATGTGTACTTGTATTATTCTGGTAAAACATTTTTTTGTTATTATATCAAATTCAAAAACTTCTACTCAATGAATTTAATGTATAACATTCTCTGAACTTTTGCTTCAGTATAGGGATCATATTTGTTTTTACCAGCTTTTAACTCATATTTCTCCCCCTTAGGTGGTAAAAACTATAACCAATTTATAGTCCAAAATTTTATCATAACCACCTTAGACATCAATTTCTTATATCATTGATGAAAATTATATGGGCATTTTGCATAATAACAAAATATTTCGGGGAGTATCATAAAATGCAGTTGGAATTTAAATGTGCTGAATTACAAATGCCCAATTTAGGAGATTATTGATTTCATATAAAAATCAGAATGTGATTTTTAATCACGGGAACTACTCGATCAGAAAAAATCATTATGTGACTATAAGCCACTTAATATAATGTCAATCCATACACGAACATTTAAGTTCTTCATTAAATATCGAGTARTGTTTAGATCTCTAACATCATATATACTCAATCTCAGTGTAGTGTCTTACCTTTAATAAAATTTCTACACAAGAGAATTTCAGCACTTATGTTTTCTTGAAGATAAACTCAAGGTTTATCAAAACAGGTATAGTAAGAACCCGGATGGCTTTAATTTGTCACATATGAATCATTTCATGTCAACTTTTTTAGTTTGCCAAAAACACGGCTATATTTAATGAGAGTTTACTGTTTTCAATAATTTCACTTATCACAGCCACATTTTTAGTTGACTATATTTCTCATGTTAATCTTGTGCTTAGCAATACTTTATTCAACCGAATAAATGATATGACAGAGGACACAATCAGTGTCTCATATATGTAATAGGCAAGACTCAACAATATTCCAATATGGAATATATTCCTCTTTGAGTATTTTCATATGATCAACAATTATAATCGTCAACATATACAACGATGACATATACATGTAAGTTGATCAATATTCAACTTACGAATCAATTATTCCCTTCAAGGATTAGAGATGATTCAACAACTTTCAAATTAGTTGTATTTTTCGACCATTTACTTCACAATATATTATATGTTGGTCACATTATCACTCTTATTTCAAATGTGAAGTAATGTCCACTTCTGGTGGGATACTTGTGTTTTAAAATAAACACATAACTCATGAAAATATCATCATCATCATCATATTTAACCACTGCTGGTGGTATACTTTGATACTCTTATTAGATCAGTAAAGCAATACCATATTATTCTCGTGGAATAATGGCCTGTAATCAAATTTATTATGTAATGTGTTTATAGGACCACATTACTTATATGAAAGATAAATTAATTTCATTCTCAACACATGATATCGCATTCGGCATTCGCTCGAGGGAATTATTTGAATCGGTTTGATATGATTCTGAATTTTTCAAAAGTGTCGCATAATCTGCAGACATCTATGTATAAACACYGAATTCATTCTTGATATTGATACTMAAAAAATTAATACTCAMTATATTAAACRYRAGAATTTATAMACACTGTAARCTTTAAGTCAYRGTTTTAATATCTGCAACATTATGAAATGCAGATCATAATACAGTATACGTAAACACTATGAACTGTGGTCATAGTATGAATATCAAAATTCCAGCTTATGTATCATTTTTCTTTCTCATATCAAACTCTTGCATATACGAGTTTCATATTCTCACTTGAATTTTTCTGAGATATTCACTTTCATGAGATATTGTCATTTCTTTCAATGAACGAATTTGGCTCAATAAGGCCACATCATTAAGCTCAATTAAGGCTTCTTTACTTGGCTCATCAAATGCCACATTTTTTAGGCTCAATTAAGGCCGCAACATTAGGCTTATCATAACGCCGTATTTGTTTTTATCTCTGCTAAAGACAGAGTCTTTATGAGATGTCACATTCACTTCAAGGAATGGATCAAATTTCAAATCTCATTATACTGTTCAATTTCAGGTGAACAAGAATCAATTCACAATTAAATTTGTCTTTTATAAAGACCGTTTGAAACTCAACAACGGTTCATATGCTCATAGACGTGGACTTCTAGCCACTTAGCATTTCCACGTGGATTTCTAGCCACTTATATTTATACAATATGAATATATTGTACGGATGAGACGGTGTTAAATTATTACACACCTTTAAAACTTTGAACTCAAGGCCAAAGTTATAATATGAAAATATCTCTCATCTTTATAATATACATATTTTGGATCTACATGTCCAATATTATATGATATGTCCCTTTTCAAAATTGATGACTGAATATATGAAACTTCGGGTCTAATAATATGTAGGATATAAAAGACTAATTTAATAAGTTACCCATGCATATACGGAGTATACAATATACAATAATGCGTAAATCACTATGTAATATTTCGTCGAAAACAAATCAGTTGTCTAATGCATTAAAATATGCACCAAACAAGATAATAATCACAACCATGACTTAATAATCAAACAAATGATTTCACTCTTATTCAGTTAACGAATGCATAGATGTAAGCAATTTTAATGAATAAGTGAATATAATGACATGTAGCAGACTAGCAGATGCACTAATTAATATATCAAACACACTGTGCTACGCAAATCACAATAATGACATGTTGCTGACATATTATTATAATAATAATAATACGTTTATAAAGGATCTCCTTATTTATGCCTATCAAAATATACACAAACAGTTGGAAATTTTACTTACTCCCCGTAGTAATCAGGCCGAAAACAAAGTAAGATAATACTATAAGTTCAAAATTAACAGTTTATGACAAAAGTTGTTCAATAAAAATTTAATCTCCAGTTTGAAAGATGGTTCACCATAAATCTCATGATAGTATTGTACATTAGCATGAGTGGAGCAATTAAGCATAACATCATAGTATCATACCAAGTTAATGATGGTAATATTGCATATAAAAACAACCTAACAAACATACCATACTACGGAGTACCACGTTACGGAATATAAGTTTCCTAACAAACAWGCATTAAAACTACTTTCTATAATTTCGAAATACGTATATTACGTAATACCATTCTACATGACCTAGTAGATAGTTGTGATAAAAACATACCTTATTCAATTGAATAATAAAGTAGATATGATGTAAACCTCCCGATTATCAGATCTTGATTAGTAGAATAATTTTATTTGCTCAGATGGTTAGGGTTCGTGCTGATAACGTGTTGTAAAATAAAGAGATGGGAGAAGTTAGAGAGAATATGATAAGAGACAGAATTGTCTTCTTATTCCATTATGAGGGGTATATATACGCATACAATGAGGGGTATAGTTTCCATAATATAATATATTATAAAATATTCTAAGATATGGACATCCATATAATAATATTTCATAACACATTTTAAATTTTTAATTGAATCAATTAAAATGGAATAATTAAAATGGAATTAAATTGAATTAAAACAATAAATATTCCATAAATAAACTAACTACACAAGTAACTATACATGCTAAATTACTAACCTAACCCTAGTTTTACTCATCTAGGTTAAATTGACTTCGCCACATGTCAATTTGTGATTGGTTGTGTATGGAAAAAACCATACACATTGTGTATGTGTAGCATCTTCCCAATATAACAAATCTCGAATACTCCATAATTTTTATGTAAATGAAAAGAAATAGTTCACTTGAAAATTAAAGAGGCAATAATATTTAACAAAAAACCTAAAAAGTGCATTGAATTCCCTTTATATATGACTAATTTCGGGTACAATTTTGGTTTTCATGTACTTTGGTAAGATCTTTCATGTCATGAGAAAAATATTTACATTCTCATGTGCTTCTAATACCGTATGACATGGTTTCTCAAGTCAATTTAAGGGGATAATATAAAGATAAATTATATATTACCGAAATCTAAAATAGTGTTCTATGTAACATGAATACACATATTCTCATCAATAAGAACGATTTAAATGCTTCTTAGTTCGTCCTTATTGTTTGCATTCACAACACTCCATAATGTGGAAATGCGAGCATCTTCAATCATCCTTTTCGGTAGTTTCTGACGTCAGAAAGCGATTTATGTATTAAAGCTTGCGTTTAACTATCTTTCTTTGAATTAACAAAGTAACTCAGTGAAATATTATGCTATTTTAATATAAAAACGTAGAAAATATAACACTTTTTTTTTTGTTTGACATTGGTACATGTTTACAAATATTTGATATGAATATTTGGCGGAAAAAAAGATTTGTATAAGATGAGAGGATACATGTTTGATGAATGGAAGAAGCCATCACTACAAGAGAAGGATGATTTAGCTACTAATTTAGCAATTGACCAAAATTCAGTTGCTAAATGTATAATTTAGCGACTAATGTTGAGACTAAAAAATATTTAGTCTCTACTTAAGAGACTAAACTAAAATGGTAGCTAATTATGTGTCTATTGTAGAGACTAAACAAAGCGAGTAACCAGTTGCTAAATGTATAATTTAGCGACTAATGTTGAGACTAAAAAATATTTAGTCTCTACTTAAGAGACTAAACTAAAATGGTAGCTAATTATGTGTCTATTGTAGAGACTAAACAAAGCGAGTAACAAATTTTGTATCTAATTTAAGTTTTCAGCTACGGAAATACATTGGTATCTAAATTATAGAGACAAAACTAAGTGAGTAGCAAATTTAGTATCTAATTTAAGTCTTCAGCTACGCAAATACGTTGGTAACTAAAGTTATAGAGAGAAAACAAAGTGAATAGCAAATTTAGTATCTAATTTAAGTATCCAGCTACAGAAATACATTTGGAGCTAAAATTAATTTTTGTTATCATGTATTTTTTATATTTTATATAAAATATAACGAATTATTATTATAATCAACTTATATTATTACAATAATTATTAAAAAAGTATCTTATAACTCACATACGAACATGACTTTTACTTTAAGTAAACATTCATTACCCAAGTAGTCATTAATCCTCCTTTGCCTCAATGGTTAGAACGTCAGTAGTTACTGAGTTGGAGGTCATGGGTTCGATTCCTCTCAGCAACAAAAATTACCAAAGTCTTCACAAGAGGTCGCGCATTAACATACATGTATGCTCGGCATTGGTGGTCCTATGTGCCATGTCTCACATTGAGTACGAGGGGGCCTAGCTAGGGTGTCGTGGCATATAGGGCCCACACTTATTATGTCGTAGCCAATTTAGATATCAACACTTTGGTCGCTAATTTAGAAACAGCTAAATTGGTCTAAATTGGTCTCTAAGTCAGTCACTAGTTTAACTATTATGCAATTTGTGGTCTCTAATGTAAAACAATGTATATAATTATGTGTATGCATATATACATTTACAATGTGACAATGTGACATATGTTTGTAACCCGTGCATGAAATCTAGTTGCATATACATGGTGGTTATTTATAAAAATACACAAATACGTGTTAATTATTTGTAATTTTTCCTAATTAAAACTACAAGAATCACAAGTCAGTCCAATTTAAATAGGAATCTCTACTTGTATTAGGAATCTATACTTGTATTAGGAATCGCGCGTTACTTATATTAGGATTATTATCACTTGTATTAATTAATTAATATGACGGAATTGTAAATTCGCTTTATTCTTTCGTTCGTTTGAAACCATGGAGAAACAGCTCGAGAAAACAGACCGAAGGTAAGTTTACTTTTGTGTTTTCTTGTTATTTTATTCACTCGTAAAAACAACTCGAGAAACAACATGAAAATAATTCTCGTCTTTCTTTCTTCCTCGAAACCTATTCAATTCATTAATTCATTAAGTCGGAGAAGAGTAGTCCGGGGAGATGGTCGGGTCATGAGGTGGGTGCGGTGGTTGTTGACGCTGTGGGATTTCGGCGCGGTTGCCGCCGGTCATCAAGTCGGACGGAAAAGTTGTTCGGCCATGAAATGAGGTGGCGAAGGTAAGACTATGTGGCCGGCGTTGGTAGGGTTGCCGGGAAATTGTGTCCGACGCTGGTAGGGACTGCGGAAGGCTGGTGAAGTGGTCAGGGGTGGTGTGGGACGGAGGATTCAGTATGTGGACGTCCAATGATATTTCATTAATATTAATATTGCCGTTAGGTTTTGAGTTTGAGGGTTTATATAATATAATAAATTATTTTGTGAGACGACTTTATACCGTTAGATAATCCTTTTTTTTCTAAAATAAAGGACGACTCATTTGCTAGTAATTAATGAATAATTTTTTATGTCTTATATGACACGTAACCTCGAATGACTTGACCCGAATAACGAAATCCGGACCCGTTGGACAACCAAAATCAAGACTCAAGTTCGGACTCCCATAGTCAATTAAAAGAGGAAAATGAGATAGCTGCACCGAGTATTAGTGAGTTTGAGTAACACCTAGGGTATAAACGTAAGTTCGTTAACATTTTTAGTTTAATTGTTTACGTAAAGAAAAAGGGTATTATAGGAAATTTGTATTTTTGTATTGATTAAGTAATCAAGATTTGATGCCAATTTTTAGGAGAGGGGGATTTAGGTATTATTAGGTTGACTAAAATTATCGATCATCATTGACCATGAAAATTAGTATTATGTACATTAAGGTTTGCAAATGCATAAATAATTGTATCTCCAAATCCCATAACCAGTAAAATTGTAAAATTGATGTACGAGGTAGCTAGTATATTAATATTTTTATATTATATTTCTTAATAATTTAGTCTTTCAACGATTAAATGTAGGGAATATGATATTAGCGGTCTCGAAGACGCAGATATTGTCGAAATAAATCTTGCCGATGTCGACACTTATAGAGCATCTCTGGATGCCATGCGAGAGTGTTCTTCAAGAGGGGGAACTAAACACAATGGCAAACCGGTTACATACCGTGACCCTGATCATCCGGTGTTTGTCGTTAAAATTCAAGGGGAATATGAAGGAGTAGACGTATCAATGTCGTTTTTAATTAATAAGGCGGATCTGTACAATTATGGTTATTGTTTTAGTATTGATAATGAGGATATAAAGATTGGAAGCAACTGGAATATTATGAGAGAGAGTTCAGTAAAAATTATGGGTTGTAATGTTGAACAATTCGGGATATCATATCGCGAAGGCAAAGGAGATAATTCTTATACTCCTGTCGGTAAAGAAACATTGTTGTTGGCGTTGTATAAATTAAGGAGGGGACGAAGGATTGGTGACAGAATCGAGGCATATCATTCCATTTGTCTCCACATTTCCGAGGCATGTAGATTTCAGGCAATAGCTACCGTAGTATGCCGGGGATTGTTGTCGGGTCAATCTAGGGAATTAGGCAGTAGTTATAAGCTCATCAATCAATGGAAGTTCATGTGCTATTGTCATAGAGAATTGTTTTATGGGAATGCGAAGAAGGATTATCTTGAAAATCTTATGGCACGATTGATGACCAAGGTTGGGATTTCTGATTTTGATCAACTGGATAGGAGTATTTCGATCCTAATCGTAGAAAATGAAGCTGACAGGGTCGAGAGGAGGCTGAAGACGTTAGTAAAGAATCCGGGGGCCCATTTCCATTACATAAATCAAGGTACAATTCCTTTTCAAGTTTTTTCTTCGCCAAAATATCCTTTTATATAAAACTGATCATTTTTATACTCGTCCAATCCCGTGCTCTCCTCCTTCCTCCTACCCATGTGTCCTTAAATAAATCTGCCTATAATGGTTGTCCTTGATAAATCTGCCCATCATGGTTAAACTTGATTACTCTCTTATTAGTCCTAATTTAATCATCATTTATTTGTTCTAATCCAAACCCGTATGATTTTAGCATAAATAGTAGCTGCCAATTACTCCATTTTTGCTGATTTTAATCTCGTATTCTCGTTGGTACATATCTCTAGACAAAAAATCGACTGTTAAGAGCTAAAACTCACGTTTTTGTATTTTTTTTTTCTGCATATCTTAATGTTATATGAGAAGTTAATTATATTGATAACTAATTAACAATATCATGCGTTGAGGTCTTGAGGACTTAGGTCATGTTCTTTCCAGCTTAATTTCAGCTGCTCTCCGTTTTTCTTAGCTCTATTCCGTTTAGTTCTTTTCAGTTTCAGTCAATTTTGTTCCGCTCATATCTTCCCAAAATTCACTTTTAATTCATTTTAATTCTTTTTAACTCAGTTCCATTCAATTTAGTTCTATTAAGCTCGAGTCCATTTAATTCATTTCAGCTCGTTTCAGCCGAAAAGAACATGGCCTTAGTGGGTAATGCATGTAAACGATTTGAATTAATTCTATAATACATGTAAAGCGTGCTGGGGCTGTTCATGGTAGCGGTCGTAGGTGGTGAATTGCAGGTGGGAGAGAGGCGTGTGGTGGGATCTCTTGCTAGTGTAAACATGAGAGCGGTATATGGTGGTGGACTTGGTGTAAAATTGTTGTCATCGTCCATCGATGGTGGCCGATGTGTAAGTAGAGGAGTGAACATGGGAGTATGTGATGGTGCTTTCATGGTGGTGAATTGATAGGACAGACATATTTTTATTTTATAATGGTGAGGTGAGATAATCAATCAATCAATATCTATCTATCTATCTATATTAATAAAGGAAGCTTTTTTCGAGCGATTACAGAGTCTCCACCTTTCGCAAAATACCTAATTCGATTTTACTACAATTAATTAATATAATTCAGTTAGTATTTAACATTAAGATAATAGTTAGCAATGATTTGACACAATGTTATAATAATAAAAGTTGTTAATCAATTGACAATGCAACCGTATATCTATCTTTTACGGAATTTGTATCTCGATCGAAAACAATATCTGCCTCTTTGCATGGTTAAAAACAACTTTCACGTAGGATAGTTGTATTTTTAATAGAATTATACATAACTACGCAATATCTATTCGAGTAGGATACAAAGTTTATCTGTATAAATAACCCCTCATTACTTCCTAACCTATGATATAATTCCCTTCCCTCAATATTGGTTTATTATTTGTTATATCGTTAATTGTTAATTTTAATTTGTTTGTCAATCTTGATTACTTTCACACTATGATACAAGACATTACGTATAGTCTTTACTAACTGATTTCTTTTGTTTTGTTGACAGGATGAGCATGTCAATAACTATGGTTTACCAAGGTGCAATTATCAATTATCAATCAATACTATTATACGCCGCGGCTTTGATGATTTTGACGTTATATTATTAACGAAACGCTTACTTTTTGTTTGTGTTAGACGGTAACCGGCCATGAGATTTACTGATGGAAGTAATAATGATCTTACTTTGTGAGTTTGTGATAAATTGATGACTTTAGTTTCCATTTTGCAGGAGTCACATAGTTCGTTCAACTGGAAACTTCACATGTAGCTTACGCTATTGTTTTGCAATTGCTTCGCCTTACGTGTGTTTGGATTAGTTGCGTCGAACAAATGCTACTTATTTTTTTTATGTCTCTCTTTTAAAATTTGCAACCCATATAACCATGTTAAGCTTTTTCAAACTTCAGAAGTCTTTATACTCCGTATATCATTGTTCTCCTTGCTATATAATCATCCATAGCATCTTATTCACCTAAGTAGCTTCTAATTTTGGTTCTAATGAAAATCATATGTTGTATGATACTCCCTTCGTCCAATCATTTGTTTGTCTTTTTAGTATTTGTGAATTGCGAAGATATTTACAGCTTTTTAGAGTTTGTTCTTAATTTTCACAAATTTTACGGTAAGATAGTCTCTCATATAAGACCACTCTAATTATATACTCCGTAATTTTAAGTTACTATATTTTCGAATATAAAATAGTTACTTAAATTGTCTTACACGAAAAGACTATCTTACTACTCAATTGCTCCTTCAATTTTTATGTTGTTTATTATGAAGAATAGATGTTAGTAAAACAAGATTACCAATTTTACCATCTCTTACTAACAGAGTAATTCGGTTCGAAGTTTCAGGTACAATATTAAGTGAGTTAATAGCTTGATTGTTTAATTGATTATGGAGCAAATTTTCAAATAATTCTTGCGACATACGACATCATAGTTTTACAACTACATGTAAAGAAGTACGGAGTATATTACAACACTTACGCTATTGTAGTAGGATTGTAAACGCTTGAATTTTTAATATCGAAATAATTTTGTGATAGGAATGAATGTCGAATTTGTGTCATCAAGTTTCATTCAATCTTTAAAACGAAGAGGTTGGGTGGACATGGATCATGATTCACTTGAGATATGGGCTAAAAGCCTAAAATGTGTCAGTCGTGCCAACATTACGTTTTGTCATTTTTCGATTAGTTTATCGCATATTGATTTGAGAAATTTAATAAAATAAATTAAATTATGGTGATAGTATAAGTGGAATGCAATTGCACGGGTATTCATTAATATATGTATGTGTATTTTCTAGGCGAAATCTTCGGTTATAAGCATATTATGAAAAAATGTAATACCCAAATAAGAATAGTAGACAAGCTAAACCTAACGTCAAAGTTAAAGATAAGATAGAAGATATTAGCAATTTGTGTTGTTCACAAGTTAGAATAAATGCAAATATTATAATAATACAATGATAGAGATTGCAAATAAAAAAAAATAGAAAAACATATATTAATAAATGGTTTTAAGTGAATAACATTAAAATTTAACTAAAAGATGACAACAATTGTGAATAGTTTAGAAGTTGGTCTTGCTATACAATGGTCACATATGCCCGTCTGACTTCATACGTAAAATGACCGTCTGAAATGAAAATGTGTGATAGCTTCGAGACTTATAAGAGTTTGATAGACATGCATAAGTCTTGGGTTATTAATATCATTGTATTTTATGAGTTTGATTAGTAATATAATTGTTCAGTTCTCATGATTGTATATGTCGATCATACCTCTCATCCATGCATCTAACCATTAACCAGCATCTTAATTGTCATGTATGTATACATCAAAAGTTTAGTTTGTTTAGGACTTCTTGGGTTAGAATTTTGACAAGATCAGTTCAGTTCAGAAAAAATAAACTCAATTTAAACTCATTTTTCAATAAGTTAAGCTCTTATAAGTTTAGCTACAGTTAAGTTCCTATAAATTCTTTTAAGATTTTATAGGTTTAGTTCAGCAAAATTAAGTCCTAAAGAACAGTTTCGTAAAGTATTATTACATCTTAATCACAAGATATTACAAAGGAAGCTTTTTTCGAGCGATTTGATTGGCTACCGCTTTTACAAACCACTTAATTTTAAAATAATAAGTAATAATGGATATATAATTGGAATAATAAGAGATAATATTTAAGTACAAAAATAAGAGATACTCCGTAATATACAACTCTACTACGGTACAAGTTGATTTATGTACAACTCTACATAGAAGAAACCACTGCATTACAATTCTATGTACATACAGAGTCCTATTTCGGGTATATATATATATGCTTCTTAAATTGCAATTCATGACGTGCTTTTCATTCTTCAGTTCCGTATTTTTTTATTTGTCCCTTCCATTAGCCAGATTTTTTTATATTTATTGTTTTCTCCCCATTCTCTTGATTATTATTGTTGTACACTGTTTGTAATTTGATTGCAATTTAATTTTTTTTGTTATTAACATCACTTTTATTTTTTCAGGAATTAAGCATTGTCATATCGAGGAGATTATGCATTGCGGTTGTTGAACTGATCTCAACCTCACGTACTACACTTGGTAATTAGCTTTTGTTTAAGAAATTTACCGTCTTTGTTATTTATTCGCCGTGGGAATTTGCTGACTTTGCAATTCATTCATTGTACTGGTAAGCAATACAGTCCTATGGAGTATGGACGAGTTGCTCTAATACCTTAATTCAATCGAATCCTACTAATTCTTATGTATCTCATCGCTAATGCCGAAACTGGTATCCAGTAGAATCAATGTCTTCCATTAAATAGATCTCACCATGCACTTTTATATATGTTTATCGTAATAACAATACACAAGAAAGTTCATAGAAACCGACTATCTATGAGTGATATTTAAATTAAAGGTAAACAAATGGTTGGGACAGAAGAAGCATTACATTGTTTATTATATAATTAAGTTTAATTTTGTTTTTTTTTTGTATTGATGGGGGGATTATTTATTGAAGAGGAGAAGGGATGAACGCAAAAGAAGGAAAATGCGTATTTACAATGTTAGGGCTGGTCGAGATGTAAACTTCCCTTCCCGACAAGAATAGACGAACTATTACCAACTTGGGGCTTGAAGCTCTCGCCTTACCAACGAGCCGAGAGCTGGTTTGATTCTGCCTTACTCGAAAAAAAGGTCGGGTCTCGATTCTTTCAACCATGGAAACCAGCAGGTGCGGAGTTTTTCGAGAAAAGGTCCTATCCTTAAAAATTCAAGTTCTTCATAAAGTGTTTCAACTGTGACTAAACCTCGAACCATGTTGTTGTATGAGGCACTAACTCTGGTAACTTCTGGGGTAGGAGTAGTTTGCTTAATATGAGGGTCAATCTTCATCGAGTTATTCGAGAAAACGATAGAATCATTAGCATTGAATACGTGATTGGTTGAATAATATAATAATAGGTTTCAAATTAAAGATGGTAAAAGATAAAATATTAGAAAAGATCAAATTTGAAAATTTTAGAGATAATAATCAAAGTTGAAGATAATATTTAATTTCATAACATCACAGTAAGATAAAATTTGCATATTTTAGAGATAATAATCAAAGTTAACATCACAGTCAGAAACCAAGCCGTATAGAAAGTGTAGTGCAACTAAAATTCTACTCCTGCGCAAGCTACACTGATTAGAAATACGACTTCCAAAGAATTACGGAGTAGTATATAAATCCTTTTATGAATTGAATGTCTGCCCACATTAGCTAGCTTTCAATTCCCCATCTCCATAAATTAATTTTTGTGAATTTGTCTAATCTTTTACGGAGTAATCATATAGTTTATCACGTTTAATATATATGTATATCACAAAACACATTTATTATTATTATTAGAATATATAATGAGATCTAACTTTTGTATTGTACTTTTTATGATTTTTCAGGAAATCAGGAAGATAGGAGTTGAAAAATTGCAACATCGACGTTATTGACGGTAAGTCGGTGATGAGGAGTAACTGGTATGCCTGATGTCATTATAGTAGTTATTTTCATACGTCTAATAAATTTAACCAACAAAGGAGAAAATTCATAGTAGAAATATGAATCGTATACAAAATTACTAAGGGTAAGATTATTGGTAGTCTTGTGACAAGACTTTGGTAAGTCTTAAGACAAAACTCGCTAAAGACTACCAATAATCTACTCAAGTCTTGACAAAGTCTTAAGTTGAGTCTTGAAAATTCAAGACTCATCTTAAGACTCTACAAGAGTCTTGACCCCACCTTTTTATAAGGACAACCAATAAATGACTACCATGTGTCAAAATATTATTGTTTTCTTTTTTATTTAAAACCTCACAAGAAAAGTGGGGTGGAAAAGTGGGATCTGAGGTGAGTCTGATGGATAATGTATAAAGTCTGATATGAGTCTCAAGTGGGTCTGAACAATAAAATAATAATGAAAGTTAGTGGAAAGCTAATGTGCCTGAGTCTTAAGACTTTGGTGAGTCTGACTGATAATCATACCCTAAGGTTTAATAGTTCATTTGATAAATTTAACATTTTTTTGTTTTTATGCTTTAAAATTAGAAGTTTATTACACCTACGTTTTTATGCCATTCATTATTTTATCAAATACGGTTTCTCATCCCATGCATGCATAATAATTTAGTAGGTTCTGGGTAAAATTCTACTTACAATTCTTTGCGTAAACGTATGTTTTCTAATTATTTCCTTTTCTTTTTTCTTTCAAGAATTAAGCATCGTGGGTTATTGGCATCGATTACTTCAACTTGAGTACTTGAGTACTGGAGTATGTACAAGGTGTAGACTGTAGAGAAGATATGGCATATACTCCGTGTATTACGTAGCATAGAATATTATTTCATGTACTCTCTTCATTCCGATCAAATACAAATTATATATTGAATTCTGTGTTTTATTTAAAAGCACTTTCAAGGGAAAGCCAAAACCAACTTGATATAAAAAAGCCTTTGAATGTGTTCTAACAAAACTTTCAAGATGATCAAAATTGTAACAACATTATGACTTTATTTCAGTGGCCAAAGAAAAAGCTCGAAGAGTATGCTATGCATAAAACTCGAAATTCTTAGGTAGTATGATGATATTTGACTCATCTTTACCTCATGTTCTTTCGACTTAATTTGAACTCTCATTTATCTAATTTAAACTTACTCAATTTAGCTCATTTTAGTTCAACACAGCTAATTATATAGCTCTATTTATCTCAGCAAAGTTCATTCAGTTCAACTTCATTCACCTTTCTTCAGTTGAACTCATTTCAGCTCAGTTCAACCCAAAGACCATTATAAAGTTAAAAACTTGCACACCTTTAACATTTTTCTTTTAATACATGCGCACACGATAGAACACTACAAACAGGCCCGTGCATCGCACGGGCATTAAATCTAGTCTATATATAAAAAAGGCTTTTTTCAGTCAATTTTATTGGTTCAACGATTAAAATATTAATAAAACTAAAGAATTCTAGAGCGTCCACTTTTTGGAAATATTTATCTATCTATCTATCTATATACTTAAAAGAGGAAAATTTTTCGAGTGCTCTTATTGGTTGTTGAATTTTGAGCATATTAAAATAAAAAATGATGTGAATCAAATAATAAGAATAATAATAAAATAAGTATATTTGAGTTTGAGTGGGATAACAACTCAAAAGAAAGTAAATAAATAATAAATAATATATGATCAAAACCAAATTAAACACTAATAATTCTATATATACACTCCATAAATGTTATTTAATAATTTGGGATTTATATAAGACATGTATAAGGGTATACACGCTACATTCACATTGCTTACAGCTAATAATTAATGCGGTTAATAAATAGACACCTTACAAAACCTTGCTCAATTTTTATTTAACATTTAAAACCCAATGTTCCTTTACTAAAGAGAAATTCTTGCGGCCTTTTTCTTGAAAAAACATTTTACATATGAATTGTTTTGCAGATATTTTTTTTCCCTAAATCGATCGAAATTGAGCTTTTAACCTAATGTATACTAAAAATAAATAAATAACGCTCTAAAAGGCACTTTAGTCTAATTCTTAAAAATAGCAATTAAAAAGACACTGTAGCGGTATTACCCGGATAAAAAGAAGATTAAACTAATCAAAAATAAATTTAGGAAAGTATCATAAAAAATATTTTTGATGCAAAAAATAAATTGAAAAAATTTTATTGATCATATTTGACAAATCTGGTCTACTAAACACGTGTGTTGCATTAATTCAACAGAACGCATAATTATAATTGATCTAACAGTATCAAACGATTAAGACGAGAGACTATCAAAACATCAATTGCATTTTGTTTTAACAGTATCAAATAATTGAGACGGGGGACTATCAAAACAAATCTGGTATTTTTGTTTTTTTAATGGAAACAGAGGGTAAGGGTATCTTGGAGAAGAAGACGTGAACCTTTTTTGGAAAATTCTTTCTAAGCAACCCTTTTAGTTAAATAGTTTGCAAATAAACCCCATTTTAGCAAAATTTCCTTAGAGATTATCTATGTACGACACCGACATACATTTTACTATCTAATTAATGA